>QEPC01000931.1:1340797-1378591 GCA_003113815.1 Sphenodon punctatus | reverse complement strand
AACCCCCCCCCCCCCCCCCCCAAAGATGGACCATCACCTTGCGCTCTTCACCTGCTGCCCCTAATCCAGTGTCAAAGTCGCTCTGAATCCGAACGATCTTGTCTGCGATGTAGGTGACAAACTCCTCACAGCGGACCTGGGACAAGTTCCCATCCAGGAGGAGGGAGGCCGGACTAACCAACCCTCGCACCACCCGAAACAGCTCTGCCAGGTGTGACTTCGCAGATGCTATGAGGCCAGCAAGGAACTCCTTCCTTGCTGTCCTCACAGCTTCAACATAGGACCGCAAATGGGCCCTATGGAGAAGTCGGTTGAAGTCAGATCCCCGCCACGGACAGTAGGAGGCAGGCTTCCTGATTTATTTTTTCCCCCCTGGAGCATGCTCAGTGGGGATCTAGCCCCTCAGCTCCAGTTGTTTGTCTGCTTCCACAGACCAAAAGCTAGAGTAGTGGTCTGCTTCCACACAGTTAGGACGCAGGCTAGCTGCCTCCTCACAAAAGAGCTACAGGCAGCCAGGAAAATCTTCAAAAAGCCTTCAGGTGCCAGAGAGGGAGGAATTTCCTCCCTGTTCACCCCCTTCTTTAGAAGGGGATAGGAGGATTGCAGCCTGGGTGCCCCCTCTCAGCTGTTGCGTGGGCCCCGCAGAGCGGACGTAGCAGTTATCTGTCCCTCGAACTTGCCTTCCTCATAGACATCACCTCTGCTCAAAGAGTCTCTGAACTCAGTGCCTTCTCCATAGATCTCTCCTTCTGTTCTTTCAAGGAATCCTCAGCAGTCCTTAAACTAGACCCGGCCTTTTGTCCCAAAGTTGACACCTGCTTCTACAGGGAACAGGAGGTGGTCCTCCCCTCCTTTTGCCCCAAACTGACTCACCCACAAGAACGAGTCTGGCACAAGCTGGATGTGAGGCGAGCACTCAAGGTCTGTCTAGACATGACAGCCCCCTTCAGAAAGACATCAGCCCTGTTCATAGCTTACAGCCCTCAGTGAAGGAGCATGAGGGCATCCAAAGCAGTTATTATGCGCTGAATGACTCTCTGCATCACAGAGGCTTACAAGACTGAAAATAAGCACCCCCCTTCGCCCATTCCCTCAGGGGAATGGCCACTTCCCAGGTCTTTAGAAATTCGGCCTCCTATGGGGAAATCAGTTGGGCAGCAACCTGGTCTTCAGTGCACACCTTTACTAGCCACTACAAGATCCTGCTGTTCGAATCAGCCGATGTGGCGTTCGGGAGAAGGGTTCTACAGGCAGTGCTATAAGGGGTTCCCTTGACCTCCTTCCGCTTGACACCTCTCTTTCTCTCAGTTTTTCCTCTCTCTATTTCAGCATTGGGACACCGCTTGGGAACGTCCCTACAGTTTTTATTGGCCATCCAGTAGGATCTCCTGGGAGAAAGGAAAATTTGGTCCTTACCTGGTGAATTTTCCTTCTATGGGAGATCCTCTTGGACGGCCAGTCCCACCCGGAGTGAGAGATAACTCTGAGGTGCCCGGAACTCAGACGTTGAGACTAGCACCCACTTAGAACCCAGGACCACCTCCCATTGGCGGTGGCTACAGGGAAGTTACAAGTAATATTGACGTTATATATCTTGTCCCACAAAATTTTCCGGTTCAGCATAGGTTAAATAGTGTGAAATAAAGCTTGAAAACACTGGAGCTGAGGGGCTAGATCCCCACTGAGCATGCTGCAGGGAAAAAAATCAGGATATTTGCCTCCTACTGTCCGGGGCGGGGATCTAATCCCTACAGTTTTTACTGGCCATCCAGGAGGATCTACCATAGGAGGAAAATTCACCAGGTAAGGACCCAATTTTCCTTTCTCTGCTAGCTTCTTTTCCTACACCATGCTTGTCAAAGTGAGAGGAGGCGCGTCACAAGTTGGATGTAAAAATGACTCTACTTTATATTCATAGGACAAAACAATTCCGGAAGACAGATGCCTTGTTTGTCTTGTTTGGACCAGGCCACAGGAGGGATGGAGTGTCCAAGCAGTCCATCTCCTGGTGAATCTGGGCATGTATAATGAAACGCTATGCAGTAGTGGGGCTTCCAGGGAGGTCAGGGCCCAGTCTGCCCAGGTCATGACCATATCAGTTGAAGCCCTCAGGCATGTCCCATTGCTGGCGGACATTTCTAAGGCAGCTACATGGGAGTTTTCTATCAACTTGTGTTAAGCATTATGCTGTTGATTTGGCTGACTGAAAGGAGGCTAAGTTTGGCCACTCAGTACTTTTTCCCCTGTTTGTCTAATAAATGGACCTATGTTAGCTTTTAACTGCAACCCACCTCCAGGGTTTTGTTTTCTAGCCTACCTATAGCAGGACTGGGAGGATAATGAAAGTTAATGGTAAGTTTTTTACTTCTAACAAGGCTTCTTTTAAGTGTATTCTCTCACCAGCTCCCTCCCTCCCTCTCCGCTTGCAGTAGCTATTGGATGAACTGAAGGGGGAAGGCTGAGGCAGGTCTATATATACACCCCAAAGAAGTGATGACAGGGCGTGGGAAAGTTAAAGGAAGAGTGCTTGCTGTGAGCCAAGTTGGGGACTAGATGCTGCCAAATACCTATAGTGGGACTTGGTATGAGGATACAACTCGAAGACTCATTATAGGTAGGAAAGTTAATGTTTTAATGCAACCCAAAATAGCGTTTGCCTTTTTAGCTGCTACATCACATTGTCCTATTAAGTCTGTCATCTACTGTAATTCCCAGGTCCTTTACAATACTGCTGTCCAGCCAGTCATCTACTGTTTTGTATTTGTACTTTTGATTTTTCTCTGTGTAATATTTTGTATTTGTCTTTATTGGATTTCATCTTATTTTTAATCCAGGGCGGTGGCTAAATTTTGCTGGGCAGTTATCCGGATAAGGCATTCAATTTTGGCCCCTACCCAAAACTCCGGATAATCTAGAGAGTGATATGTGCAGAGGTATAGAGGTTTAAGACGGCTGGAGGGCTTGCTCGAACTAGTCTGTGGTTAAGCATGGACATATTATTTTAGGTTTCTTGCAAATAAGAGCTATGTGCTGTTGTTATTTATCAGTCAATTGTTTTTTTATTTTATTTGTGTATTTGTTTGTTATGGCCTTCGGCTAAACAATAAAATTTATATATATTTATAAAATCCAGTTTATTAAGACAATTTTGGATTCTGATCCTGATCCTATCCTTGAAGAATGTTTGTAATCCATTCTCCACCCTCCAGCTTTCTGTCCTCCGCAAATTTGATGACCTTCTCAAAATCATTGATGATGATGATGAGCTTTAGGCCCAGGATAGATCCTGGGAATACCCAACTTGTTGCCTGTTCCAAATCTGACAATGAACTGATTGGAAACAGTTGTTTCTGTAGCTCAAATAAAAAAGCTCAACTAGTTGTGAACCCACCTAATATTAGTACCATGGAGCCAACATTTCCCTAGCTTGCTTCTCAGTATGTTAAGTGGAACTGTCAAATGCCTAAAAGTCAAAGTATATGACAGTTTGGCCATTCTGTGACTTTAGAGCCAAATTCCAACCAAAAAAATTGGTTAGAATAGAGGCCACAACTTGTTAGGTGCTATCCTCGGTTTCAGCCAAGATCTCTATGTCCTCTACTGTGGCCTACACGTTTGATGAATTTGGAAATAGACACACAAGGCTTATTGCCTGTGTGCTCTGTTACTAGAA
Organism: Sphenodon punctatus; assembly: GCA_003113815.1. NCBI lineage: Eukaryota > Metazoa > Chordata > Lepidosauria > Sphenodontia > Sphenodontidae > Sphenodon > Sphenodon punctatus. The sequence goes on along the minus strand of QEPC01000931.1, from coordinate 1,374,918 downwards.
AAGGAGGCCTCCAGATTCCATATCTAACGTTCGAAGTGCCTAAAGAAGGATGGAAGCCATGCCCCCTACTCTGGAAGCCACTCTCTAAACTTCAAGTAATGCATAAAAGACCGAATTTTCAAATACAGAATGCTCTTACAGTTCAAATAATCCCTTCAGAATTTAGTTGTTGCGAAAAATTCTACCTGCATGGAAGCAAATTTTCCTCACCTAATTTGAATAAACTTGTATGTGCTGATTATATGTAAGTTTGTGCAGTCTTTAATGCATTCATTGCCTAAGTTTGCGTCTGGACTAGAAAAAAAATCCCAACACCTATTAAGAGAGAGACCAATTACACCCATATAACAGCCCTTCACATAAATCAGACTTACACACCCGACCTGCAGATTTTCTTTTCAGAGCTTTTTTATTTGAGCTACAGAAACAACTGCAGTTTTCTGTTTTTAATTCCATCCCTAAAGAAGTAACTGCTATACTTTCCACTAGCCGAAGAGCTGTTTGTTAGGGTTCTGTAACAGCACTAACAGTACTCAATAAAGGATTTGGGCCTGCTACAGTGTTTCCTAAACTGTTTTGCCCCATACCTCCTTCCAAGCGAACTCTGCCATTCATTCCTTCTCTCTTCCAACTGCAGCTGACAATTGTGTGGGGCAGGGTGAGTGGCATATGGATTCTTTGTGTAATATTGAAACTCACATTGAAGCTTTTACCACAGACTTTTTAGCTAACTCTAATCCAGCTAAGATCCTTAAGGCAGCTAACCTGGCACATGCTTTAACTGTCCAGAGGTGATGTGCCATGAAATCACAGGGTTCTATTATTGATTGAGTGGGGTATTTTATTTTATTGTATTATTTTTTATAGTATTACTTTGTAAACTTGCATTTATTTTTTGTACAGATGCTTTTTTGCTTGTTCTGAATTTATGACCAATGATCAAGACAATAAATTGGTATTTGTTGTTCACAGACAGGCATTTATAGGTTTTCTTTCCTGTATGGTGGATTCTCTAGTGTGTAATAAGGGTTGAGCTCAACCTGTATTTCCATTCAGGTCACTCATAAGGGTTCTGTCCTGCGCAGATTCTGTGGTACTCAGTCTTTACTGAAGTTTTTGTCACACTTGTATGTCTGGTGTGCTGTAAGAACGGTTTCTATGATGACGTTTTTCTCACAATCTGAGAAATTAGAGTCGAATCTGGTTCTGCAAATTTGTCTGCTGCAAAAGGGAAAGAGGATATGGAGACACCATTAGCCCAAGGGAATGTATTTCCCCCCAAACTTCCCCCAAGATGCTCCTTTTGGAGTCATCATCATTTGTACTGTTATCCTCAAGCTTCCAAGGTGTCTTCTCATTTATTTGCTGCAGTAGCAGCAAGTAAGTTAGACAGAATCGCTCTCCATTATAAACAGGGGACTGATGAAGCCTCGATATTGAGGAAATGGCTTGAGCTACAGGTCTCCAAATTTTGTGTGTATGAAGGTCCCCAGAAGTATAAGTCATGGATAAATTTTCAGAAGATCCTGCCAGAAAGTAAAAAGTTGGTTAATTGCTGGTGGTCAAAATTCACTGCATCCCGATGATTTTGAACCATGAATACCTCCTTTCCCTGGATGAGTTGAGCTCGTACTCTTCACAAGGCTGTAGTCTGAGGTGTCAAAGTTCTGCTGGAGTCTGATAGTGTTTGGTGCAGCCAAAACCAAGTTATTAAAGATTAAAATTCAGTTCAGCTCATGCACAGTAGTTTCCATGCTTCTTGGAGCTGGCAGTGAGTTTGAGCAGTTTGAAGGTGAGGAAGGGGAGAGACTAGTCGCCACCTCCCTCCCGCTTGCTCTGCTGCTGCTCCTGCTCTGCCAGTGCCCCCTGCCGCCTCTAGCTACCTCGAGGCAGTTGCTCCCCTCCATGGTAGCAGCCTGGGGTGTTATTGCCCTGGCTGGGGCTGCTGAACTGCTCATGTGCCTGCGCTACTTTCCTCCTGCCCCCATTAGTTGCTGCCATCTTGCACTGGGGAAGTGTGGGGTGACTTGACTGTGGGAGGGTTTAGGGTAGCAAGGGCAGGGGGCTGACTTGGAGGCTGGGCACGCAGGTGGAAGCATAGCTTGGTAGCTTTCCCTCAGCGGCTCCTTCTTGATGCGGGTACCGGCCACCGGGAGGGAGACGCTAGTGATGGAGCTTTTTCCTCCCAGCCAGTCATGCCCATAGTCCTGGAGTAAGTGGTTTGTGGATCGCAGCAAGGTAAAATCCCCCACCCTAGGTCCAAGCTCAGCAGCCACTGGTAACTTGGCATACGTTACCGCAGCACTTTCTTCCTCTGTGCCTCTGCAGGGCACAGAGCAGCTGGATTGGTCCTGATTTTGGCTGGAACAGGCAGGGCTCCCTCTAAACTTTTTGCAAATCCCCCAACTGAAGCCACAACTCCTTGCTGGGCAGGGAACCCTGACCCCCCAGTGACCCCTTGGCGAGTGACTAGGACAGCTGGGCTCTTTAATTATCTACCTGGGAATGATAGGAGCTACTCGCAAGTTTTCTAATTGCTAATGCCTTCCCCCCCCCCCCCCCCCCCCCCCCCCCCCCCCCCCCCCCCCCCTTCCCCACTCCGTGAGGCTGGCGCGCTGGGATTAGCCTGACCCGGAAGATCATTTCGTTAAACTGATCCCCCACCTCTGTCAATAATGGAAAAAATTGCAACCAACAGTTGAGTGTCAATCATTTTAATATGTAGGGTACACTCCCCTATAACAGAGGTAATAACTTTGAAATCTCCAGGGTATTTTCAAATATTTCATTTTTACCCCCAGTGTGGATGGTCCAGTTTGCCTCAATTGAAGCTCCCAGCTGTCTCTAAACTATTTCTGCTTTAGCCATCTTTTGCTGTTAAACTACTAGTATACCATCTCTAAAGCTTTTTGGGGAGTGGGGAGGAATTGACAAATACTCAGTGTTTGCTACTGAACACCCAGGAGACTCTGCTGCTGTTTTATGATCTTCTTGGGAGGACTTCTGTCAGGGATGGAATATTCACTGGTTGTTTACGGACCAGGGAGCTGAGTGAAAGGGGTAACATCTTAGCCTGTCTTTGAACGTTGTTTCTGCATTGGAAAATATGAGGTTGTGGGTGTGGGGATGCAACTACAATACCACAAATGGTATGCCATTTCACATCAGGCATTGTTAGGGTGATGTGCTGGTCCCTGCAGTGGAAGGTAGTCTGCCCAAATGTGGCAGAAGGAAAAGTAAATTGGGTTTCTTCTTTCCCTGATCCACCTCCCCGCCTCACTTGAGGCAGACTATCCTAGATGCTGTGGTTCCTTCCAGCCCATCTGTGCTGTTGTGGAATTGAAGGGAGTAGGGGAACTGTCCAGAACTCCCAAGACCTAGCATATTCCGTTTGAACAATAACTGGATTCCAAAAGCCCATGACTTGAGAGCTGTACATCTTTGTTCTGCTTGAGTGTCTGCTTCTGAGCCATGGGGTGATCTCAAGGCCTTTGTAGGTGTCTCACTCAAAGATATTTCCTTGCCAGTAACGTTTTGCCTCTGGTTTCCTGGCCATTGATGATTGTGTGGTAGCCATGGGCAAACAGTGCTGTAGTATCAAGTCCCTTAGTGCTCAGTGATAGGAGAATCTCTTGTTCCTTTATGTTTGGAACTGTTGCCTAGGAGTGTTGATGTCGGAAAATCCAAGGGCCTGCCCCGTCAGGCTATGTGTGCCCTTGACTGGGATAATGTGAGGTTGAACTTGGACCTCCTCGCTGCTGCAGTGCATTGTCCTGTAGTCTGGGGTGCTGAGCAGTTCTGGGGGTGTTTACAGGAAAGCCTCCAGACCCACTTCCTTCAGTTGCAATTCTGCTGTCGCGTGTCGGGCTTTGTGGGTGCTAGCGCTGGAATTTTATGCAATTGAGAAGAGAGGCTTCTTTAATTTTACTTCTGTTCATGGTTCCTGCATTTAGTTAAGTGCAATTCACTCTGTAAATAGGCTCATTACTTGATTCTGTGCATGGTGGTTACTGTAGATGCGTGGGTGGAAGTGTAGCTTGGCAACTTTGTGTTAGAGCCAGTGTGGTGTAGTGGATAAGGTGCTGGACTTGGTCTGTGAAAACCAGGGTTCAGGTCTTGCCCTAGCCAGTGAACTCATGGGGTGGCCTTGGGCAAGTCATAATCTCTCCGCCTAAGTTCCCCATCTGTAAAAGAGGAATATATGTGTGTCTGTCTTGGTGTGTTCCCCTCATCCTTGTCTCTTTTAGATTGTAAGCCTACTGGGCAGGGACCTGTCCCTGAAAATCAGAGACTGTAAAGCGCTTCATATGCTCATTAACGCTATAGAAAGTAGCAGTAGTAGTATTCCCGCCGGGGTTTGTCCGGATTGGATCCCTTTATGAAGAGTAGGGTTTTACCCAATTCTCGGTCCTACAAACTGTAGTCCTGATCTTGCAAGGTGATAAATTTTCCCTCGCAGTTCCCTCAGTTGGACTATTTTCCATGATGAAAGACGAGCATGTTTTAACATGTTTGCTGAATTAATCCTAGACTACTGAGTACCTTGCAGGATTGAGCCCTCAGCTGTGTAATCCCACGGTTATGAGAGGGAACTATTCAGTGGAAGAGCAGAAGGCAGCTCTCTAACTTTAACATCTCAAGGCTGAACAGAAAAGATAGGCATTATAGAAAATAGCAGTCCTGTGCCAAAGAGCTTGCAATCGCAAACAGCAGCTCAGAGTTTAGTGCAGAGTTCTCCCCCATATCCCAATACAATCTAGGCATTGCAATTTCCACGGAACTATACCAGAAACACACCACATTCCTCAATTTTGGTCTGCATTTTGTGCCCCTCACCAAAATTCCCTTTACCTCAGAGCTTTATTATTTGCTATCTCAGTCAAGAAGGAAGTTTTGGTCAGCCAGAACCCAGCCCCCAAGGCTGTCTTTGTTACAGTGACAGAGAGGCCTCACAAGCTTGAGCCCCCTACGTTTACTCCAGTTTCTTGTTGGGCTTCGTTGTTGCCAGAATTCCTCTGCAAATTCTTTTTGTCTGGGATAGGGTAATCAAAACCGGCCTTAGAATTTGCAGACCCCAGGGCAAAGATAAAATGTGGAGCTGTCCTCCACAGGGCTCTAATGGCGTTCATAGTGCTCCACTGGAAGAGAGTGGAACCTATCACACACCCTGCCCCATTGACCCAGAGATGCTGATCATTCTTAAATTTTTCCAATGCGTACATCAACCTTTAAAGTCAGCTAGCTGATCTCGCGCCTCTTAAGTGCATTTTCTAAAACCTGTATTTGCTCATTATGTCGTATACTGACACACACAGTTTCAATGTGTACATAATTTTATTTATTAATTATTTTATTTTTAGTACTTATATCCCACCCTCTCCTGCCCAGTGGCAGCTTGTGTGGCAAACAAAATGCATTAAAACAAATACACCAGTATAAAACACTATAAAACCTCAATTAACACCAAAAAAAACAACTGAGACCTGAAAAGATAAGACACCCACCACCCCCAGAAGAAAAATGAAAAAGAAAAAAGAACCCCACACTCATTACCCGTCTCCCTCACCCAAACGCCTGGTGAAACAGCCAGGTTTTGCACTGTCTATGGAAGGAGGGGAGGTCCGGAGAGAAGCAAATCTCCACTGGGAGGGAGGGAGTTCCACACTACGGCCACCGAGAACGCTCTCTTGAACGTCGCCCTCCAAGAGGGCACCCCTTGCTGATCGCAGGGGCTGATTCAGGACATGGGAGATGAGGCGATCCCTCAGGTAAGTGGGGCCCAAGCCGTATAGGGCTTTAAAGGTGATAACCAACACCTTGAATCTGGTCTGGAAGACTACAGGCAGCCAGTGCAGAGAGTGGACCACCAGTGTTATGTGCTCCTGGTGACCCGTCCCTGTCAGGAGGCGGGCCACTGCATTCTGCATCAGTTGCAGCGTCCGGGTCATCACCAACGGTAGCCCCACGTAGAGCTTGTTGCAGTAGTTTAATCTGAAAGTGATGAATTTATGGATGATGGTGACAAGGTTGGTGGTACGATCAGAGATATATGGCCGAAGGCGATGGACCAGATGCAACTTAATAAATGCACAAGCTGGGCATCCAGGCAGAGCTGTGAATTGAGGACTCTTCCCCCCCCCCCCCCCCCCCCCCCCCCCGAGGGATGCACCCCGTCAATGATGGGGACCTCCGCTCCCTCACCCTTTCCCACCAACATCATCTCCATCTTGTCAGGATTCAGCTTCAGATGACTCGTCCTCATCCAGTCCCTCACCGCAGCCAGACATGGGGTAAACACCAAGACTGCCGGGTCTGGGTCAGATGAAAATAAGAGGCGGAGCTGGGTGTCATCAGCATATTGATGGCACCACACCTCAAACTCTCTCACAATCTCACCCAGGAACTACATGTACACGTTGAACAGAAGAGGGGACAGAATGGATCCCTGCGAAACTCCAGACGTGAGATCCTGGGGGGAAGATGTAAAATTCCCAACACCACATGCTGAGTCCTACCAGCCAGGAAAGAGCGGAGCCGTTCAAGAACCGTTCCGCCCACCCGAGCACAGTCCCGCAGGCGAGTCACCAGCATCTCATGATCAACCGTGTCAAAGGCAACTGAAAGCTCTAACAAAATCAAAGGAGTGGACCAACCTCGATCCAACTTCTGGCACAGATTGTCGGCCAAGGCCACAAGCGCAGTCTCCATGTCATAGCCCGGATGAAAACTGGACTGCGAGTGATCAAGGAATCTGATACAGTCCAGATGCCCCTGGAGCTGCTGGGCCGCTGCCCTTTCAAAGGTTAGAGACTGGCTGATAGCTGGCAAGGGCGTCAATGTCAAGAGATGGCTTCTTGAGCAAGGGCCACACCACAGCCTCCTTCAGGCACCCCGCGACCTTGCCTTCCCCGCCAGTAGCAGACCCAATGTCTCCCAACTGGCTTTCACCAGCCAGGGCAGGCAAGGATCAAGTTCACAAGTTGTGGCCCTCACAGCCCCCAGCAACTCCACTGTATCAGTGGACGATACCCGCTGAAACCGATCCCACAAAACCGAACTAGATGGGGCATTCATAATTTCAGGTACATCTACTGCATGAAATGCACCATCAAAGTCGTGGTGGATACGAGTGATTTTATAAGCAAAATAGTTGATAAACATGTCACGTCGAGCACTAGACTCCAGTTCCAGGTGGAGGGAAGCCGGACTTATCATCAGGCCCTTCACCACCCAGAAAAGCTCAGCTGGACAAGATTTTGTGGATGCTCTGATGGTGGCAAAGAAACTCCTCTTTGCTACCCGCATAGCCGCAACATAGACCTTTAACACTGCTCTATGCTGCAATTAGTTGGCTTCATTGCAAGTACGGCGCCACTGTCGCTCTAACCGTCTCCCCTCCTGCCTCAGCTGATGCAGGTCTGCTGTGAACCACAGAGCCCTGTGTCACCTGTGCTCGGGGAACAGACACCTGGGAGTCCTGTCAATGGCCTCGGCTAACAAGGTGTTCCAGAGAGCAGCGAGGTCATTGAGAGAGTGACTGTCAAGGTTGGAAGGCATATCCCCCAGAGCATTCTGGAACCACTTCAGTTCCATAAGTGTCCGGGGGTGAACCATACAGATGGGTTCTGCACCCTGCTGAGGGCAGGTATGTGCTGGGAAACTGGCCCATAGGAGATAATGGTCAGTCCTTGACAAAGGCATAGATGTCACCACCACCACTAACGGATCCCCGCCTCTAGGGCAGGGCAGAATACTAAAATTAGAGTATGCCCACCACCCCCTTGTGAGTTGGACCAGACATCACCTGAGACAGGCGCATAGTTGCCATGGCAGCCATGAACTCTTGCTCCCGCTTAATACTGGTATGGGTGTGAATACTGAAATCCCCTAAAACCAGCAGCCTTGCAGATAACAATACCACCTCCGACACCAGATTGGCTAGAGGTGTTGCATCATCAGCACATGACATAATGTATTGATTACAGGCTGAGAAAGTATTATACAGTAGTTGTCAGACTTGGATCATTCTGTCAATTTGCCACACATTCCTAGGTATGAAACTGACACGAAGCACAGAGATTGGTATATGCATACTCTAGAAAACACCTGCGATGGCTGGATTTATGGCATATATTTATGATACTGAATACAGTGATCACAGGCTCTTCGTGTGGTAAACTGATGGCTACTATATTTGCTCTTTCCCATTCAGAGATTACTCGTTAGGAAGCGTTACCATTCTTCCACTCCCAGACTTGCTGCCTTTATAGCCAGCTAATTACAAAATGTGGGGATAGCCAAAGAAAGGGAATAAATAGGAGTCTACCAGGCGTATAAATTAAAAACGGAGGGGGAAGATGGATGGGACACCTCCCATGTTGGATGGGACACCTCCCGTGTTTGGCGTGCAGGTTAATGTTCCCTTATTATTATTCTCCCCAGCCCCAGTGGCCTTTTCCCAGCAGAAGTCTTGGGGAACTAAAATTAATAACATTTCTATTTCTCCTGTTTTTATGTGGAGGAGGGTCTATCCTCCCATCCCAACTTTGGACTGTGGTTAGTCCTCTGGGAAATAGCTGCAGGGATTTGCTGCAAAACATTTGACTTGCATGCTTCTGGCTTTCTCTTTCTATCCTTCCTTACTGTGGGTGTTTTTACACACACATTTCTCCTGGATGTTTGCTATTGCATCCTAAACTTTGTGTGTCTAAATCACTCACCCAGATCTTAAACATCCGGATCTTTGAACTTCTGCATAGAACTTCTCCCAGAACTTTTGTGTGTAAAATTTTCTCCTGGTAAACTTCTTTGCTCCAGGCAGCTGTGGTCACTTGGTTTCCATGGCAGCCTGTCACATCTACAGCTGTGACTACTTTAGGCTGCTTCAGGGCAGTGTTTGTGTGAAGAATGCATCCAGGAACTGCCTGAGGGCAGTGTGTGTGCGCGCGCGTGTGCGAGAGAAATGAATCCGGAACTACTTACTTGTAGACTTGTAAACCCAGAAGATTGAAAAATCTGGAACTTTCACGGGTGTGTAAAAATGCCCTGTGTATCCACATGTGAGCATATCCTATAAATGACATGTGATGTCTTTTAACATTCTCATTACTATATTAGTCACATTGCAAAAAATGTGGACATTTTCCAAAACAAAAATCTTTACAATTTAAAAAAAAACGTTAAAGGCAGAACCATTTCCATAACAAAACACCTTCCTCTTCAAAACCATTTCACAAAATATATTTTCCCCTAACTTAACTCCAAAATACATGAACGTTAATTACAGTTGCAGTTCAAAAAACATTTCACAATGTACGTTACAACAAACTTAAACACCAAAAAACCTGGAAACTATGTTCAAATTGTCTGTCTATATTCAGTAATTTATCATCAACATTAAGGGAAGATATGTACTTAATTGATTATCATACATACTTTTATTACTATTTACTGCTAACTAAACTCACATTATTTCTTTACAGGTCATTTATTTATTATAAGTTGCCTATGAAATTTTTTTCACAGTCTTAACTCTGTCCTTTTGCGCAGAATTGCATTGTAGCCAGCCAATTGTCAACATTTCATTGTATAAGGTGTACACAATGTCTATACATGTGAAGAACAGAGTTAAGTACATATCTTCCCTTAATGTTGATGGTAAATTATGGAATATAGATAGAAAACATGGACATAACTTCCATGCTTTTTGGCATTTATGTTTGTTGTAATGTACTTTGTGAAATGCTTTTTTGAATTGCAATTGTAATTAATTTTCATGTTTTTTATAGTTTAAAGTTAGAGAAATATATATATTTTGTGAAATGGTTTTGAAGAGGAAAGTGTTTTGTTTTGGAAATGGTTATACCTTTAACGGTTTTTTAAACTGTAAATTTCTCTCAAATACAGGTCTCTATTCTTTACCTGGATCTGAATATCCCTTGCCTTTCTATTTGACTACACTTCCTATAGGGTAGTTCTTTACTCCCAAAGAAAGCAGTGTGTTGTTTCAACAACTCTTCCGTGCCTAAAAAGTATTCAGTGCACAAAGAGAAAAGGGGCACTGATATTATCCTTACTACTAACCTTGCTGGAGCCTATGGAGCTATTGGCACTTTCCATATACCGGAGAGAGAGGGGCAGATCTGGATATTCACTCATGCCTGCACCTCCTTAGTATCCTTCACTGTTTTCTCCTTAGTGTGATCAAGGCCAGTCTCTCACACCACAGCCATATGCAGTCTTTAGTGGCCAAGAAAGACTGAGGTCTTCATCCGATTTTGGACTTGAGGCTTCTCAACAAGCACATAAAAAGTAGTCCCCCTGAAAACCTTTCCACATTCTTACCTTTTCCATTTTCCATGTTACGCAGATGGTTCATTCCTTTCTAAAATTCATGATTCTTATGGCATTTCATTTCATTAACTCCTTTCACCATACTCTGTCTCAGACCACTGCAGCATTGGCTTACTGCGAACTGTATACTGTCTCAAGAGCCTGTGGTTTTTCCCTTGCAAATACTGTCCAGAGTTTTGCATCTTCTGATGTGGTAGGGAGACAAACCCAGTGCTGTTCCATCTTCCATCAGTGGACATACGAATCACTAGGGATGCATCCCTTTTGGGTTGGGGATCCCACTGAAACTCAAAAATTGTGGAGTACATATTGTAATGGTGTACTGCCACCAAACATTATTACAGCAAACAAGGGGCATCCTGCACTGGCCCTCTCTCTATACAGACGGTTCTCTTCTGGAAGTCGTCTGAGGTCTAATGTCCTTCCAATGACAATAAACATGGCAGGAGACAGGAACACCCTCACAAATGTTGCAGATAGAGAGTGATTTTAATACTCCTAGGTGCTAGTCTTTCCCCCCCTAGTTTCCATAAGGATTACACAATTCTCACACTTCATATGTCTTTTCTACCTAAAAGTTGTATACCGATTCTGTATCAACCAGGAAACTAATTTGCTGGTTTTCTTCCTAAACCCATCTGGTCAGAGAGAGGACTCTCCACTCCTTTGTACATTTTGCTTTTTGCTAGAAAGGAGAAAAGAATTTTGAGTCAGCAATCATTTCTTTACCTTTTGGTTATCATAAGGGTAAGCCGGTATTGTCTCAGACCTTGTGCCTGGATCTGCACATGAATTGTGGCATTTTATAGGTTGTCTGGTCAATAATCCTCTGGACGCTTATTTCTCTACATCTAACTGCTTCATTCTTTTGGGGCACATTCCCATTGCAGAAATTTATGGGTCAGTGACAGTAGGTGTCATTGCATGCTTTCCAAACACTTGCATTCATTCAAGGTTTGAAAAGTAGAGCAGAGTTAGTCCCACATTTCCTAGTCCTCAGCTTGCTTTCTTGAGACCTGCATTGCTATATACTCTGCCATGTATGGTGCTTTAAAGGTGTCTTGAAGAAACAGAAGTTACTTTTTAGCTGTAGTACTTTTGAGATTGGCCTCTGAATAATCCCACAACCTGTCTTCCTTGCCTTGCTTTGGAGCCCTTAGTAGGGTAACCAGGCAGTTTTGACAAAAGATTGGAAGTAATAGAAGTGGGGAGCACCCACTGCTCCCATTAGAGCCGCACCTTCCTGCATGCAGAGAGAGAAGCAGAAAGGAGGAACACAAGTACTCTAATAGTCACTGTTTTGAAGATGTTTTTGACATTGTGGCCTGCTGTATGTGCATACCCATGTGTGAAACTATAGAGGTCCCTCTTGAAAAGCTACGGTAAGTAACTAATGTTGTGTACACTAATGCAATTTCAGATTCCTGTTTTTATATTGTAGCCCATAAGAACTGCATGATAAGTGATAAATGCCTCTGAAGAAAATGCATGAGATTTGTATAGGGAGCCTGCATGTATATGTGCACCTTAGTTGAAATTAAAAATTTGTCTAACATGGATTAAAGCTAAGCAGCAGATGTAATATATTTTTTCAGGTGAAATAAAATTGGCCCAAATAATTCTTCCTGGCTGCTGTTTTTCATAAGTAGAGTTGTATCAACGATGATGAATGTTTACCTGCACAGTAGCTTAATCTGTATGCTAGCTTTGGCAGCCATTGTGGGAGGATAGAAGTTTGATTCCCCCCTGTCCCCCCATCTGAAATCCTTGTCATTAATGGGTCAGTAAATTTTTGGAAAGATGGTATAATGTCCATATGAGTATTTCAGATTAGTTTCCTAATAACCTTTCCTGTTTTTAATAGATCATCCTTTGTAGGATGGAAATGTCCAGTGCAAGACCATTCAGTGAATGATGTGGACTATTTCAGCTTCTTATTTTCAACCCTTACAGGTAATCTAAGTGAATTTAATAAATTTTAAAAATGAAACGATGCGCACAACCCTTCTCTCAGCAACGTTCTTTATCCTGTGTGTGTTCACAAAATGCACAATTGACTCAGACCGCATTGTCATTGGATGCTGTAAAGGTTAACAATATAATAAGGTTTCAAGAAAAGATTAGAAAAAATTATAGGCCTACCAAGGAGTCTGATAGACCCAGACCCATCCTCAGACTCCAACAGAGTGCAATCCCATACTCACAGTGTCTCTAAACATCTGGCTGCTGGATACTGGGATTGAATGATTTGCAAGAGGGGGTGGATCACTCCCTAATGACCTTGTGGCTTTCTCTGGTTTTCTCTGGTTCAAACAATTTTTTATTTTGGCTATTGAAAAGTGTACATCAGAGTTGGGGAAACATTTTCCTCTTGGGGATCACTTTGTAAATTATTAAAAATTCTGAGGTCCACATAGAAGTTGGGGCTGGGGGTGCTTAAGGGGTACACTTAGGAGGGTCCACATCATGGGTCCACATCAGAGAAAAGGAGGGTCCACATCATGGATCTGTCCTCCATCCTTGTGTTCATGCCCTCATCTCTGCTTCCTTACCCTGGTCTCACTCTTCCATGCTTGATGGTATTAACTGGATCCAGGGGCCAGATCCAGGAACGGAAAGGGGCCATGTACAACGCTGCAGGCCACATTTGACCCCCAGGCTTGAGGTGCCCCATCTCTGGTGTACATGTTGCATTTTGTTAGACCTCAGAAATACTAAATGAGAGTGGAATGGTTTAGCAATAATATAGCACTTCTTACGCAAAAAGTTGAAGGAGACTTTTTAACAATACTAATAAAGCAAATCCTTTACTTGGGTTTTGATTATGTCTCTTCTGCTTCTTTAGGGTTCTCCAGAGAGGAGTTGACTAGCCTACAGAGCATTAGAGGGAAACCTCACATCAGTCAGACACAGCTTTCACCTGTCCACCTTTACTTGACTGACCTCGATCAGTTTTTACACCACTGGGCTGTGACAGAGGTAATGCATCTGTTCTAATCCTAAAGAACAACCTTCACACAGAACTGTCCCCTGTCTAAAGACCTCATGACAGATCTTTAGACAGGGGACAGTTCTGTGTGAACGTTGTTCTGAAGAATTCACCTTGTTTTCTGAAGGCTGAAGAATTCACTTTGTTTTTTCCTGTTCTCTGTGGCACTATTAGTTTTCTGAGGGCTGTATTTTGAGGGGATTTATGTGAAGGACAACAAAATATGATTTGGTGACCTGCTGTGGAGGTTTCCAAACTTAAATTGTCTGGTTGTCTGTTCTGACTCTAGACTTCGATTCCGTGAAATGCATCTCTTTCCAAAAATGGGTGAAGAAATAACGCTAAATCCACTTTAACATTTCTTATGCATGTTACAGGGCTGCAGAGGGCACTAATACAGTCCTGCAACATGCATAAGAAATGTTTAAGTGGATTTAGTGTTGTCTGTTTTCACCCAATGTTGAATTTTCTCTTGCCCTTTAAGGAAGTCCTAAGATGGGGTGGGGAGCCTTTTCCTTCCTGGCGTCACTTTGGAAATTAGTACAAGCCACATAGAAATCAGGGGTGGAGGTGCTTAAGGGATGCTCTCAAGAAGAAGGGAGTCCAATCTAGAGATGTACAATTTCCAGAAATTTTGAAGGCATGGGGAAAAAAACAGGATTTTTCCAGAAAAAACAGAAATTTTGGGGAAAATTGAAATATATGCAAAACTTACTTTCTTAGTACCCTTTACAGATCTAAATTCACTTTACTACTTTAAGAACATAAAATGTATTGTGTATAACTTTGCTCATGAAATTATCATGTTAGGTATATTTATTAAATTTAAAAGTATAGTTTATTCAGACACTAATGACAAATTTACTAATTTTTACTTTAAAATGTTTTTAATTTTTGTTGCAAATGGAACTACAAGCTGCTGAACTCTAACATCTCTTAGGTTTTGCCAGTATATTGAGAAGCAGGCAAAAATTAAAGTTGAAAATAGAAGGAACCATCAACACATTTTGGGGGGAGTAAAGGGTAGCAATACAAGAACACCTTGTCTTAAACATTTTATTCATCATTCAAAAATCTATTTCATGAGGGTTTTTTTATTCAAAATATTTTTGATTTTTCAGAAAAACAAAACAAAAAAAGGCCTCAGGAAAAAAACAGAAAAAAACCGTTTCCCCCCCAGATTTTTCCATTTTTTTCCCAGGCCTTCACATCTCTAGTCCAGTCATGGTTCTTTGCCATTGTTCTGTCCCCTGTTCTCATAAGAATGTATGTAGTGCCATACTGTGTCAGACGAATAGTCCATCAAGCCTAACACCTGTCTCTGACAGTGGCCAATCTGTCACTTGGAAGAAGTACCCAACAGGTCACTATGGGGCAATCCATTCCCGGTTGGTTACTCCCAGCTCCTGACTGTAAGGGTCTACATTCCCTGTACCGACTTGGCTAATAGTCCTATTCTCCAGAAACTTGTCCAATCCTTTTTTAAACCCAGTCAGTGGCATAGCGTCCATTGAGTGAGCCCAACATTATGCCGAGGGCCTCCAGCGCCAGGAGACTGCCGCCTCCTGGTGGCATGAGTGAAGCTAGTCTGGCTGGGGGCCCATGTTGCCTGCCCAGCCTGCATGACTGACTTGCTGTCTGTGCCACAGCAGCAGTAGGATGGATTTGACCCGCTGCTTCCCCCTGATCTGAGTGAACAGAGTCCCTTTGCACTTGCAGCAGCTCTCTGATAGCCCCAGGCAGAGCAGCTCAACAGCTGATCATAATAAACAAGTTGGGGAGGGAGGCTGGCCAGTCAGGCTCCCTCTTCCCCACCACGTGATGGATCATGTGGCAAAGTTTGAAAGCGGTGGTGGACGGGAGCGCGCTCATGGTGCCCTCCAAAAATGCTCATGTTTTCCAGGGTGCAATCGTTTGTGAGCTGCGCTGGCTGGCGCCTGGGTGCTGACCTGCCCGCTCCACGCTGAGAGGCTGGGTCAGGGCTATGGAAGCAGAGGGACCGGGTGGGAGCTGTTACCACGTGACCTTTCTCCATGCATGATCATGGGGGGTCCCAAGAGGGGAAGGTCCTGGTGATCACGCTAAGTCTCCAATTTTAGGGGATTACTCCTTTTCAACTGCCTAGGGTCCACATGTGTTAGGGATTTGGTCTAAAGGATGTCTGGCTGGATTCGTGACCGGGATCCGAAACGGATTCCGGTGCGTGGTTCAGCGTGGTGGGCCTCTGGGCCTGTTATGTCTGAAATTACCCCCTGTCCCCACTGCCGCTGTGCCTGCCCGGAGCCCTATTGTAGTGGGAAGACGGGAGAGAGGCGCTCCCAGGACCTGGAGAAAGGGGAGCTCACTCAGCTCAGCTGGGAGAGAGGAGAAGAGGAGGAGATCTATGCATGCGGGGAGGAGTGGGGGGTGCCACTCCTCTGTGTGGGCCTTGGGGGAGAGAGAGCGCTGGGACAGAAGAAGGGGGGCTTTGTGAGGCCAGAAAACACCTGCAGATAGCAGATTGTGCTTTGCTTGGGGGGGGAGGATGGTAGTAGCTAAAAGAGAAAATTAGAGAGAATGGTCCCAGAGCTGACTTGCTTTCAGTGCTATCTCAAGTCCTCCCTACTGAGGGAAAGGTGGGATTTCACATCTGTGAATAGGGCTGAAGCGGCAGCAGTTGTTACCGCACCGCCTTTCCATTCTGAGAACTCAGCACTTAATGTGTCTTGCCCCCGACTTCCCCTTGATACTTCCGCGATTCTGCATTACCTGCTGCCAGTATCTGCAGATGCAGCACATCTGCAGTTTTTGAACACAAGCGGTTTTATGCCGCCTTCTGCCACTGAGCGCGAGTCCCTGACGCACCGTGATGCTGAATAATAGATCATTGAATAAATGAACTTATGGTGACTGACTACCTGCTTCAGAGTTCGCTGCAGGGGCGTAGCCACCGTGGCGCAGGGCAGGGGGCTCATTTGCGCCCGTGCCCTGCCCTGGGAGGGAGCCGACTGGGAGCACTGTTGCTGCCTTGTAAACAAAGTTCTCCTTCGAGTGGCTCCTCCCATTCTCACAAATGGGAGGTACCAAGCCTAGAAAGAGGCGGTGGGGGAATTTTCTAACAAAATGGCAGTCCATGCAGGTTGGATCTACAGCCTGGGAGGGGGGTAGCAGGCAGGGGGCAGCCTGGGAGGGGGGCGTCCATTCAGCTGGGGGAGGAGGGTTGGTTGCTCAATGCTGTCTCTGTTAGAAAGATGGACATATCCTCCCTCTTCCCTTTGTGATCACCGCATAGAGAGAACTAGGTGTGCAGAGCAGCTACAGTGAGGCAGAGCGCCATCCCAGCAAAGTGGAAGAATTTGTCCTTGGCACCCTAATGCACAAGAGAATTCACAGAAGAGCAGGGACTCTTTCCTTCCCCCCACCCCTCCAAATCCCCTGGATCAGCATCAGGATCCAGGCGCTTGCTCACTGCTGCTGGGGCCAGGGATCCCTGCACGCTAAGCGGGACAGAGACTAGTACACAAGGAGGGACAACAAACAGGGCAGCACCCAGAGTTGAATTTTGAGGGAGGGATCTTTGTTATCCCTCCTTGTGCACTAGTCGCTGTCTCTATCCCACTTAGAGTGCAAGGATTCCCCAGCAGCAGTGAGCAACCGCCTGGCTCCTGATGCTGATCCAGGGGATGGAAAAGGGGGGGGGTCCCCCTGCTCTTCTGTGAATTCTCTGGCTGCGAGAATCGCAAAGCTGCCGCGCTTAAGGGAAAGGGGAAACTGTGGCAAACCTGCCGTTTCCGTGTGAAATCTAGTGGCGAAAATACCAAGGAAAGCCGCGAGTGCAAGGCGCGAAAATCGCTCCCTTCCTAACTGTGCTGCTTGGTGTGGAAGAGCACTTTCTGCTGGTAAATGCTGCTGCAGCGGTACAGCATTTCAACCCTATCTGAATTTTGACATTGAAATGGGTGATTAGGTTCAGTTAAACAGTTTAAGGTTGTGCTTTGCTGACAGGAATGGTAATAGTAGATAAAAGAGACAATTAGAAAGAATGACCCCAGAGCTGTCACTACCATTTTTCATGCCACAAAACAAACAAATTAACAAGTGTGCCTCAGAGCTCCAAACAAATCTACAAGTGTGCTTCAGAATGGAAAACGTGAGGTTGGGTGCTCAGGGGAGGGGGGTGAGGCAGGATGGGGGGGGGGGAATATCTTGATTTCTTGGCTGGGGGCCCATTCCACACTAGCTGCACCCCTGAACCCAGCTATACTACTGACCATGGCCTCATCCTGACAACAAATTCCACAACTTAATTGTGTGTTGAGTGAAAAAATATTTTTATTTGTTTTGAATCTGCTACTCATTATTTCATGGAGTGTCCCCTAGTCCTGTTTGAGAGTGTAAATAACTGTTGCCTATTAATGTGTTCCACACCACTCCATATCCTCTCTGTCATCTCTTCTCCAAGCTGAAGAGCCCTGACCTAACCAGAGTCTCTGAACCATTCCATACCCTTTATAATTTTTGTTTCCCTTTTCTATTTCTACTATATCTTTTTAAAGAAGGGGCAACCAGAACTGCACACAATACTCAAGATGTGGTCACACCATGGATTTATATAGTGGTGTTATGATATTTTCAGTTTTATTCTCTATTCCTTTATGAATAATTCCTAATGTTTTGTTTGCGTTTTTGACCTCTGCATGCTGAGCTGCTGATTTCAATATATTGTCGGCAGTGACTCCAAGGTCCTTTTCCTGAGTGGCAACTTCTAATTTAGAACCCAGCATTGTGTCCTTAACTTTGGATTGTTTTTTCCTACATGCATCACTTTGTACTTGTCCACATTAAATTTCATCTGCCATTTAGATGCCCAGTCACCCAGTCTCACAAGATCCTTCTGCAATTCTTCACAATCGGCTCGTCTTTTAACTACCTTGAATAACTGTGTCATCTGCAGATGTAATTATCTCACTCTTTACTCCTTTTTCTAGATCATTAATGAATACATTAAACAACACCAGTCCCAGTACAGTTCCCTTGGGCACTCCACTATTTACTTCTGTTCATTGTGAAAACTGTCCATTTAGTCCTACTGTTTCCTATCCTTTAACCAGTTACAAATTCACAATAGGACACTGCCTCCTATCTGACCTTTTAATTTCTCTAAGGGTCTCTTATGAGGGACCTTTTCAAACGCTTTCTGAAAATCCAGATACACTGTATCGACCAGCTCCTCCTTATCCACATGCTTATTTACACCCTCAAAAATCCAATAGATTACTGAGGCACAACTTCCCTTTGCTACATCCATGTTGACACTCTCAAGCCATGTTTATCAATATCCCCAGTAATTCTGTTCTTAAGAATCATTCCCACCCTTTTGCCTGGCACTGACAGCAGGTACACTGGTCTTTAGTTTCCAGGATCACCTCTGGAGCCTTTTAAAAATATTGACATTACATTTGCTAGCCTCCAGTCCTTGGGTACAGTGGCAAATTTTAGCGACAGGTTGTAAATTACCAGTAGTAGATCTGGAGTTCCATATTTGAGTTCCTTCAGAACTGGCGTGATGAATACCATTTGGTTCCAGTAATTTGTTACTGTTTGTCAATTTGCTCTAGAACCTCTTCCAACGTTGCATTGATTTGTGGTAGGTTTTCCGTTTCATTACCTACAAAGAACAGTTCTGGTGCCGGTATCTCCCCAGTGTCCTCTGCAGTTAAAATGGAAGCAAAGAAACCATTCAGCTTCTCTGCAATGGCCTTATCCTCCCTTTTGCCTCCTGGTCATCTAATGGTCCAACTGACACTCTAGCTGGCTTCTCGCTTCTGATGTACTTAGTTTTTATTATTAGTTTTTACCTCTTTAGCAAGTCTCTCTTCAAATTCTCTTGACCTGCTTTATTAATGTTTTACATGTAATTTGCTGCTTCTTATGCTTTTTCCTATTTTCTTCAGTAGGGCTAGCTTTACATTTTTTAAAGGACACACCCCAGCCTGGCAAATCAACTCTTTGGTAACAGCAGCCGCTTGTCCTGGCGGTTCTCTAGCTGGCTCCTTCTCGCCACTTTCTGGTCCCTCTCAACGAGGCCTCCCAAAGCGGCACAGCCAGATATCATCTGGCTGTGTTGCCCTAAAATGCCCCCTGGTGCGGGCCGAGAAGCATCCAGAAGCTGTCCGGAGAACCGCTGGGATAAGCTGCTGCCGGTGAGTAAATTTGCCGTGGTTGGGAGGGGATGCAAGTCCTGGCAGCTCCCCCACCCAGTGCAGCATGGCCCCCACAGGCAGGCGCACTGAGCACTGCCACTATCTTCCCTCTCCCCAGCCTGCACTGGGCTGAGCAGGGGGAGAGTAGCAGCAACGCTTGGGAATCCTGCTGCTGCCGCCTGAACCCAAACAGGCTGGGGAAGGTTGAAGGGAGAGGCAACCGCCCAACCTAGTCTGGCCCAGCGTAGTGGGGAACAGGGACCCGCAGAATTGGGCCCTGTGGAGCACATACTCCTGTGGAATTTTTTTAAAAAATCGGAGCAAGAATCAGGGCCCTACATATGTCTAGGCTACTTAGTAGCTTAACACTTTCATGTAGAAGTAGTGCTGCTGCTTGGGGTGACTGACGTACATGCCTGCTCAGTGACAGTATGTGACTTACGCTATCCCAGTTTCCCCAAATTGGGGATTCTCATCATGGACTTTGTCTCAAAGGGAAATTGCAGGACAAAGGAGTTCTGTACAAGGAGGGAAAACCTAAAGTGAAGCAGTTGAAGCTATTACAGATGTGGCCTCAAAGGCTTCTCTACGCATCTCCTTCCATTACACTTGTAGCAATATATACCTAGATCAAAAAATCTTTGGTTAAGGTCTAACATTCAGGAGTTAAGGTCTAACATTCAGCCATGCTCCAAAAAGCATGGCAATTGAAAGTTATGACTCCTGCTTTAACCTGTGTGCCATGTAAAGAGTAAAGATGTTGTACCGTTTCGCATATTGTGCTCGCTTCCAAACTAGGCTCCTTGTGCCCATGCTTTGCCTTAGTCTTTCAGTCCCAATCCTCTGTCTTCAGGTTGAGGGCAACACTGAAGCTGGGGATAGCAAGTTCTTCCCCACTCCAGTATTATGTGCTTGATTTGCCTCCACTGTGGCCACACTTTCTCCCTGCAGCTACCTGCTCATTGCTCCTCTTGGGTAGTGTTCTGATCATCTAATGGGAAGGCAGACCTCAAATATAAATTTGTGGGCGGGCCAGGTGAGGAACACTTACCTTGCTCTTCAGCTTGAGTTCTGCCTTCGCAATGGAAGGAACGGACCAGGGTTCTTTCCAGAACTCTATATCTTTGTCTCCACTACTGAAGTTGGAGCTGCAGTTCTTCCCTTCTCCTTCCCTTTTAGGGAAGTTGGAGGTCTTAGGCTGCCACTAAAACCGGTCCACATGGTTCAAGTAAGAGAAGGACCCCGATTCTTTGGGGGATGCATCCCTTTTTTGGGACTGGGTCTTCCACCACCCCCTTCCCATGTCTGTGGAAGCAGGGCCCCTCTCTCATTGGGCCCTCTGCTACCTTCGCAGGCCCTGGGTGCCCCTCTTCCCCGCTTTTGCAGGAAGCAGGACCCTTTTGCATTGCCCTAGGTGTCCTGGGTGCCCCATACATGGGTCTTGGGTTTCCCCTTCCCTCCTGATGGGGGAAGCAGGGCCCCTTTATTGGTCCGATCCCTGGGAGGAGGCTTAGAGCGAGCCCTGCAGAGCAGCAAATGACTTCAGCCCTCCCTGCTCCTTTTTTACCTCCTTCCCCATCTCCTTCCCCATGCTCCTTTTGAGGGTGGACCGAGTGAGGAAGCAGCTGCCGGACTCCGATTTCTCTTGCAGTGACGCAGCAGCATTAATACAGATGGCAGTAGGGGCCACCAGCTCCGGCTATAAGCCGCATATCCAGGCACCGCCATCTTGGCCATGCAGCATCCTTAGGGTGCCACCATTTTGGAGCCGACTTCCTTTCCAATAGCCCAGATTGGCGCTCCTCCCTGATGGAGGGCAGGGGCAGTCTCCCTACCCCTTCGCCTGCCCCTATCCACTGCATTCACACCCCCGTGGATTGGGTGATGTAAGAAGGGTGGGGGTGTGTGCTTATGCTTTCCTCCTCCCCCAGCATTTCTTCACCAGAGGAAGTGCTATCCAGGGAACCGACCAAGCCAATGCCTTCGATGGAGAATAATAACTGCGCAAAGAAGGAAAATAAGTATAAAAACAAAGCTTCAAAGAAGATGACCACGCAGCCTGAGGTTCAAACCAAGACAGTGAGATCAACAGCCCAAGTCTCAAGGCCACTGCAGGGGATCTTATCCCAGGAGTCTCCAAACCACCAGAGTCCATCCTAAAGTGGCTGGTGCAAGCGGTAAATTAGCTCAACATGCAGCTGAACAGAAGCTGACTGCTCCGAATGCAGGTAATCAAACCCCAAATAACATTCCCCCAGCAGATGATACTGATGGAGACCTGCAGATGGAGGAGTGGGACAAATTAATTAAGAGGAGCACCGCTATGAGTCAAGAGGGGAAACAGAGCGACTCACTGTTGGATTCCGAGCTCTTGCGCATACTAAAGTGCAAAGGACTTAGGGTAAAAAAGGATAAAGACAAGGTTTGCCACATAAGATCTAGGAGTTTCAGGCACAGATCCTCAAAGCTAAACTTCCCCTCAGAGTCTGGTTCCTCAACAGAGGAGGGTGAGGCCTCTGCCATCAATGGCGATGACTCAACATAGGGTTTGCATTACGACAATTTGTTTGCTAAAGCCATGTTGAACAAACTTCTGGCTAAGGTCGCTGAAGCTCTGAACACTGAACAAGAAAAAAGCAAGAATCAAGGTGAGAAGCAAAGCCCTCAACGACACTGATGGTCACTCTCTTGATCTCGTGTTCTTTAGGAACTGTTCTGTTTCCAATCTCTCCTTCGAACACTATCCCATCTCTGATGATTTCCTTCCTTTCTTCAACCTCTCCCACTGCTCCCCCTTCTCTCCCCCATCTCCCCGTCCCTTCCGCGGTCTGCTGGCCATTGTACCCCAGGACTTTGCCTACTCCCTCTCTTCTCTTCTCCCCTCAGTCTTCTCCTCCTCCCCCGATTCTGCCATCTCCGCCTTCAACTCCTCTCTCGCCGCCCCCCTCTCCTCCCGCCCGGCTCGCTCCCGTAACCCTTGCCCTTGGCTCACCCCCACCATTCGCCATCTCCGCTCCTGCACCCGGGCTGCGGAACACCTCTGGCGCAAATCCCACTCCCACGCCGACTTCCTCCACATCAAATTCTGCCTCTCATCGCTCAAATCTGCTTTCTCCCCCTGCCTCCGGTCAGTCCTCCGTATGGGTAGCTCTGCGGGTGACCAACAGGAGGCAGAAGAAACAGCTTTTGCTTGTGTGCATGCGTGGCAGAGCTATCCCAATCACCTCAGTCTGTTTTCTGCCTTCAGACCGGCAGGAGCGGGGTTTGTTTGTTCCCCGTCTCTGAAGGAAGACGAAGTTGGGTTTTTTTGTTTTGTTTTGTTTTTTTCTCTCCCTCTCGGAACTGCCAACTCCATTGAAGGGGTGCTTTTGGTTGGTGGGCAGGTGGGACCTTGGGGGGCAGCGTGGTCCCAGACTGGCCTGGCAAATGCGCTTGAGGGCCCCGGCCAGCTCCCTTGCACAGTGCCTGGGAGCGGGGGAACCGGGGGGGATGAAAACTGTTTTTCTTCTTTGGAGTTCTCCCCAGCAGCAGCTTGTCCAGCTAGCTGCTCCTCCCCCCCACCCGGAAACAGCTCCGCACGGCGAGAGCTTGTTCCGCCTACAGTGAGGCTCTAGTGGAGACCCGGCCGCCTCCCTTGCTCAGCGCCGTGGAGTGACAGACCCGGAGGGGTTTTTTCTCCTTGGCACCAGTTGGTGACAAGACGCCACAGGCAGTGGAAGGGAGACACACACCCCCAAGGGCACTGCATTCTGACCCCAGCGTGGCTCCAGCGGGATGGAGGAATCTACAGGGAACCAGGTGTAGCAACATGCAGCGACTTTAGACACGCAAGTACCCTCCATGTCGGCCCTGACTTCCACTATGGGGAAAATCCTGCAGTCTCTGGACAGACTCTGTGAGATGCAGGAGCAGGGGAAACTCAAGAGACCCTCCTCTGGGTCTAGATCACCTGCCCGAGCTCCCCCCTAACAGCTCTAGCAAGGCGGGAAAAAGAGGGGGGGAAACCCCACAATGTGATGCTGCAGCCCGCCTACTGGCCTCCTCACAGTCTTCTGAGAGTTCAAGTGAGTTACAGCAGAAAAGACCCAGAGCAAAAACCCAGACCCTAGTTTCCTCAGACTCGGACCAGGTTTCAGAGCACGAGTAATCTGAATCAGAAGGGAAGGCCTCTCGGGAGTTTTTGTCTGATCCCCGAGAAAAGGACAGGCAGTTTCCCCTCAGCTACAGAGACGAGCTCTTAGCTTAGATGATGAAAATCTTGCAGCTAAAGGAGAGACCAGTGAAAGGGGATTCTTCCGACTCCCAGGAGGAGGAAGAGAGGGAGTATATCCCTTCGGTCCATGGCAGAGACACAGGAATGCTACTGGACAAAGTTTTTGAAAAATTAGTGTTGCAGGAATGGAAGTTCCCTGACAAAGCCCACCGAATGAACAGGTCTCAGGGCAACCTTTATGCTTTTTCTAGGAAGAAGGAGCCGCTCTTTAAGGTCCCCAAGGTGGACGCAGCGACTGTCTCCCTAGCGAGGCATACGGTTTTCCC
Organism: Sphenodon punctatus; assembly: GCA_003113815.1. Classification (NCBI taxonomy): domain Eukaryota; kingdom Metazoa; phylum Chordata; class Lepidosauria; order Sphenodontia; family Sphenodontidae; genus Sphenodon; species Sphenodon punctatus. The sequence goes on along the minus strand of QEPC01000931.1, from coordinate 1,350,855 downwards.
AACCGAAGGGGATTGTTACTCCAAGGATGCCACTGATAGAGCTCTAGATTCTAGACTAAGAAGGGTCCTCAGCTCTTCAGCCTCATCTCTAAAAATCAATATTGTGGCCTCTTATGCGGCTCGAGCGTTACTTGCATGGATGCAGGAGACTCAGAATCTCGAAATATGAGAAAGGAGAGCCACAGTGCTGTCGTCATGTATTACCCTGGCCACAGCATTCTTGGCTGATGCCACCATGAACGCCATATCCTGGTCAGCCCGAGCCGTAGCAAGAACCTACTGGTGGCAGGACCCTATAAGGGTCTAAAACTATTTGGCATGTGCTTAGACAAGGTCCTGACGGACGCCACGAACAAAACTAAACCTAAAACACTCCAGCAGGTGGGCACAAAACGATATTTTTTTTCGTGGCCCCCCCCCCTTCAAATTTAGGGGAGGTTACGGATCCTTTACGAGATACCAACCCCAAAGCGCAAGGAGCTTTCAACCTCTCTCCCCTTTCGCAATAGAGACACCAGACACCCTAGGTTTGATAAACAAAAACCAAGGGGACCCCTGCAACACCAATCAAAGCAGGACGCATGACTGGCGGGAGGGGGCAGAAGTGGGGGGCAGGCTCCAGCTCTTCTCCGAGTACTGGAAAAGGTCCGTCTCCGACACATGGGTGCTCTGGTGCATAAAGCACAGGTACTCCATAGAGTTGAAATCATGCCCAAAGAACAAATTCATCATCTCACCCTCACCCTCCTCACCCTCCTCAAGAAGTCTGGTCAAACACTTAACCATGGTAACAGAAATCCAAAGACTTTTGTGCATTGGAGTCATAGAGAGGGTTCAGCGCAGTCTAGGGATTTATTCAATCATGTTTTTGGTGCCAAAGAAGTTCGGCACCTGGAGGGCAGTCCTAGATCTAAAGGCGCTGAACAGATTGGTGCGAGGGCAAAAATTCAAGATGGAAACGGTCACATTCATATGCCAGAGTTTGAGGCGAGAGGACTGGATGGCCTCCCTCGATCTGAAGGAGGCTTATTTCCATATTCCGATCTGGGGTCCACATCGCCAGTGGCTCAGTTTCTCATACAACCAGGAGCACTACCAGTTCAAAGCTCTTCCGTCAGCACCAAGAACGTTTACCAAGATCCTGATTCCCCTAGTAGCAAACCTCAGACAGGAGGGAATACACCTGTATCCTTATTTAGACAACCTGCTGATCAAGGCCCAGTCGTCGACCAAGATCATGTCGGACCTGAACAGGACAATCCAGTATCTGGAACTACATGGTTTCCTCATCAACAGAGAAAAGAGTCCTCTCTCCCCGACGCACAGACTGGAGCATCTGGGGGTAATTCTCGATACTTACTCAGACATTGCAACCATCCCCCTGGCCAGGCAATGAAAGATCAGCACACTGATATGGCTCCTACACCACCGGCGACGAATGAGGCTGAAGACCCTAGCACAACTGTTGGGTCTTCTGGTGTCCTGCACATGTCAGGTGCAGTGGGGTCGTTTTCATCTTCATCCCTTGCAGCGGGCGCTGCGGCCTATGCTCCCCCGGCACTAGGTCTCAACCCGTGGCTACCAATCTCTCAGCCCCTACAACACTCCATGTCCTGGTGGTTAAGGCCAGAAACCTTCACTTCCGGAGCTCCTCTTTCCAAACCCACCAGACAGGTAATCACAACGGATGCCAGCCTGGTGGGTTGGGGAGCCCACTCAGGGCCCGTATTCATTCAGGGCCTCTGGAGGGGGACAGACAGGACACACACCATAAATTTCCTGGAGCTGAAGGCGATCCGACTTGCCCTGGAGCAGCTTCTTCCTTAACTCACCAGCAGACACGTACTGATTTACACAGACAACACTACGACCAAGGCCTGTGTGAACCACCAGGGGGTATTGAGGGCTCCAGGCCTGCACGCCGAGGCGGTGAAGCTCTTCACGTTGGCCCAGAAGCATGTACTTTCAATGAAGGCCCTACACATCAGAGGGCAGGACAACACGTGAGCTGATTAGCTGAGTCGTCACGTAATCGACCCACACGAATGGTCCCTGGACAGGGAAGTTTTCAGCGAGTTGGTGAAGATTTTTGGTCCTCCTGTAATCGATCTTTTTGCCACTCGGGAGAATGCACAAGTGCCAAAGTTCAAGTGCAGGGTCCAATGCAGCGCGGCAATGAACCAGCCCTGGCCCCAAGGTCTCTTATATGCTTTCCCGCCTTTTTCCTTAATTGCGAGGACAATAGCCAAAATCATCAGAGAGAAGACACAGATTATCCTCATTACTCCATGGTGGCCCAGAAGACCATGGTTCTCAGACCTGATCCAACTCAGCCAGCAACCACACAAGATCTTGCCACTGAGACCCAATCTTCTCACGCAGGGTCCTCTGTGGTGCAAAAGTCTACAAAACCTATGACAGCTTGGAGCTTGAGCACGCAGCCCTGAGAAAGAAGGGATATTCTGAGACAGTCCTCACAACTTTACAGCTCTCCAGACGGCCAGCCACTAAGAGAGCATATAGGGCGACGTGGAAGACATTCGCCCTATGGGCAATAGACAGGGGAAAGGACCCATGTAGAGCAGGGATTCTGCAGTTCCTGCAGGAAGGCTTAGATAAAGGGCTAAAATCTAATACATTAGCCAGACAGGTGGCAGCCTTGGACGCCGTTTTACGGACGGTGGCTAGTAAGAGGATCTCCTCTCATAAGCACGTTAAGCAGTTTTTGAGGGCGGCAAGGTCCATTTCTCCACCAGTGGTCCATCGATGCCCCTCCTGGACTCTAAACTTAGTGTTGGACGCTCTCACCAGAGCTCCGTTTGAGCCCCTGAGTCACGTCTCCCTTTACATGCTTTCCCTTAAGGTAGTTTTCCTAATAGCCGTGACATCGGCCAGGAGTATTTCGGAATTAGGGACCTTATCCATAGAGGAAATTTTTTGTTCTTTTCAAGAGCAATCTGTGACTTTGAGGGTAGACCAGACGTTCATTCCCAAAGTTAATTATTTTTTTCATAGAAGTGATGAAATAGTGTTACCATCTTTCTGTCCAAATCCCTCCCATCCAAAGGAGAAACTCTGGCACACTCTGGATGTGCATAGAGCTCTTGAAGTTTGTTTATCTAGGACGCAAGGGTTTAGGTCATCCATGGCCCTTTTTTGTGAATATCAGGCAGGGTCTCAGAGACACTAAGACCTCCAAAACGCTAATTTCAAAATGGGTGAAACAAGGACTTGGAGAGGTTTATAAGGCCACGGGTAAGATACCTCCGCTACAGATATGGACTCATTCAGTGAGGAGTGCTGCTACCTCCTATGCTTTCAAGGCCAGAGCCTCTTATGATGAAATATGCAGAGCGGCCACATGGTCTTCTCTGTATACTTTCGTCAAGCATTACAAACTTAATGTTTTCAGATCGGCCGAAGCAGCGTTTGGTAGAAGGGTGCTACAGGCAGTGCTGGACTGCCCCGGCGCTGTTTGTGCTCACCCTTTAAGGAAATATTGGCTCGGGTACATCCCGTGCGGAAGATTGACCGGAGGCAGGGGGAGAAAGGAGAATTGGTCACCTACCTCGGTGAATTCCTTTCTCCCCTGCGCTCCAGGAAATCCTCTGGCCGTCCCTACCAAGCAGCTCAGTTCATTCTGGTGGGGGGAGCTCTTTTTTTCCGGGTTACTTCTACCCATAATTGTCAGTAAATCACAGTTAGATCCTAGTGCTAGTACTAGGGAAGGTTAAGGTTTCAGGTTATAACAAACTGTTCTTCGTTAGTATATTGGTTCAGCAGCTGACTTGTCGTTTGGTGGCCTATTTGGCATGGAGTGTCGGTCTTCGGCTTTGAGATCGACTAAGGGGATCGGGATAGCTCTGCCACGCATGCGCACAAGCAAAAACTGTTTCTTCTGCCTCCTGTTGGTCACCCGTAGCGCTACCCATGTGGAGGATTTCCCGGAGCGCAGGGGAGAAAGGAATTCACTGAGGTAGGTGAACAATTCTCCTATCTCCCTTGCTAGACAGCAGTACTATGTCTCCCACATTGAGTCCTGCTCCCGGGACCCTCGCTGCCTCTTTTCCACCTTTGACTCACTTCTCAAACACTCGCACCCCACGCACACACACCCCGTCGTCTTCCTCCCTCTTCTCTCTCCGCTCAGGCTCTTGCTCTCTTTTTCACCTCTAAGATTGACAAGATCCGCCTGGATATCGCTTGCAAGTCCTCTCCCCCGGTTACTCCCCCTTCCTTCCCCCCACCTCTCTCCTGTCCTCCTTTCCTCCCGCCTCCCTTGAGGAAATCTCCTCCTCCAACCCCTCCACTTGCCCCCTCGACCCCATTCCTTCCCGCCTCCTGACCTCCATTGCCTCCACCGTCGCCCCTCCCCTCCTGCACATCATCAACCTCTCCCTCTCTACCAGCTCTGTCCCCTCTGCCTTCAAACACGCCACTCTCTCCCCCATGCTCAAAAAGTCCACTGGATCCCTCTGAACCCTCTAATTACTGTCCTGTCTTGCTCCTCCCTTTTGCTTCCAAGCTCCTTAAAGGGGTTATCTACTCCTATTGCCTCAACCTCCTTTCTGCCAACTCCTCCCTTGACCCACTCCAATCTGACTTCCGCCCCCTTCACTCCACTGAAACCGCTCTTGATAAGATCACCAACAATCTTCTTGTGGCTAAATCCAACCGCCTTTACTATATTCTTGATCTCTCTGCTGCTTTTGACACTTTTAACCCCTCGCTCCTGCTTGAATCGCTCCACTCCCTTGGGACTCTGTCCTTGACTGGTTCTCTTCCTACCTTTCTGACCGCTCCTTCAGTATATCTCTTCCTAACTCCTCCCCTTCCTCCTCCCTACCCCTCTCGGTTGGGGTTCCCTAAGGCTCTGTCCTTGGCCCGCTCCTCTTCTCATATGCTTCCAACACCCAGATATGCAGAATTGGATAACTTGGAAACTGGGAATTCTGGTTAACTCAAAGCACTTTAGAAATGAGATAACTTCATATGTGACCATGGCAGCCAGTAGAAGATGAGCTGTAGTGCTGTCAGCCCTCGAGAACCTCTGTAAGGGTACTCAGTATTGTAATTTAATTTAATTTATTTTATTGCGGCCGAGGCCAAAATATACAGAGAACAAACAAGTCACACATAAATAATAAGCAAATATAACCATGTAAGTAGGATTCTGTTCTATGTTTCTGCAGAGAATGAGGTTTTCAGGTGATAGGGCACACAGAGCAGCTTGCCTTCTAAAGCAAAGGCATCATCCCCTGGAGCACATTATCTTTCCAGACAAAATACTCCTGTGCCGGGTCTTTTCTGAAGTAAATAGATTTGACAGGGCAATTTTAACAGCGGTCAGAGTGTTGGAAAGCATCTTGCAGCAGGAGATCTTTATTGTTATGACTCAGCTAAGCTCTCAGGACTTGATATGAAAAATGTTCCTGATTCAGTGACTCAAGAAAAAGCAACTACAGATAAGAGTTTTAAAACCCCTAGATAAAAGCAAAGTTGGAATGCCATCGGCAGAACCATATTACTTGGAAAGGCAGTAGGGAGGGAATTGATCACTGGGACAAAATTTAGACTCTAGTGGAGAAAACAGTAATTGATAATGTGTTTTAGTTGTGTATAAATTGAATTAGTGTTGGGTATATTCTTTGAATACAATCTTTAGTGTTCTCTAGTGTGGTTATGCAGCATGCCTACAACTGAGCTATAGTATGAATTAAAAACAAGCTGGTAACCATATTGGGGGAATAAATGTTCTCTCATAACTAGAGAGTCCAGTGCTCTGTGGCTATAGCTGCCTCTTGTATTTATTATTTCATTATTTATTCATTTATTTCATAAACTTGTATTCTGCCCCATCCTGCCTCCAGCAGCTCGGGGCAACAAACAGTCATTTACAATAAAACATCAGTAAAAACATCATAAAATAACAATTAAAATTCATCCAGTAAAACCAATCCAGTGCACAAGAAAAAACGTATAAATAACCCACCCCCACCTAAACCTCTCCACACCCCCTCCCCATCACCGAATATCTGGTGGAAGAGCCATGCATTGTGTTGATGCTGGACAACAAGAAGATTAGGGCTGAGATGGACAGTCACTGGGAGAGAGTTCTGCAGCACTGGTGTGGCCGCTGAGAACCACCACCTGTCGGTCCCCACCAATTGGTAATGTGGAACTTCCAGGAGGGTGTTCCTGGACACCTGCAGGGGATGCCCTGGGATCTGGGAAATGAGGTGATCCCTCAGATAGCTAGGGCCCAGGCCATTTAGGACTTTATAGGTCAAAACCAGCACCTTGAATCAGGCCCAGAAGACAATAGGCAACCAGTGCAGAGCCTGGAGCACAGGTTGAGGATGCTCCTGGCGACCTGTCCCCATGTAGAGGGCATTACAGTAATCCAGCCTTGAGGTGACGAATGCATGGATGACGGTGGTGAGATCAGAGTCTGAGACATATGGATGGAGCTGCCGCACCAGGATGTATCAGGACCTAGGCTGCAGCTGCACCTTTTTATTTATATCCTGCCCTATCCCAAAATGGTTCATGGCAATTTACAACAATTTAAATAACATTCTTCATTAATATGCTTTAAAATCCTACCTCTCAACATTTCCAACTATCCCACTGCCATTCATCCGTCTCTCACCTTGGAGAAGCCCCCACCCACTCCCCCATGTAGGCCCTTCTCCTCTCCCACAACAGAACCTCCATAAAGATATAATACAAATAGTAGGAATAATACAAGAAGTGGCAACATAAGCGCCTCCTCCAGGGCAGAGAAACTTCACGCTTGATCATACTGGGTACGAATGGCCCAAGAATGACTAGCCTCCTTTAGATTCACAGGATTGCTCAACACTGCTCTTTTGATTACCCACCAACCAAGACTGCATCAGGGTGCTGCTGTTAGACTGCTTTGGAGATAAAGGATGGCCCTTCCTCCCACTATTTGATTCCTGAGTAGGCTCTCACTTACTCATAACTACCTTGTTCCACACTTAAATTATGAACTTCACCACAGCACCTTAAGAAAATGATTCCAGATAAAGTATCTTGTCCAACCCCTGGGAAAAAAGAGGCACTTGATGTTTAATTTTAGTACAACAGCTGAATCTCTTGGGGCAGACTTTCTACAAAGAGTGGAAGGAAACCTGCACGTTAGTGAAACTTTCTTTTCTCACCTCTTCATCATAACAAGAGTGGACTTGCAAAGCAGTGTTGCCCCTAGAAAGGGTAGGTTCAGAATATATGAAGGGAAAATGAGTAGGAGCATGTTTTGTAGAATTCTCCCAAAAATTACACCACTCCCAAAACCACAGCTCAGCCCACCCAAAAGTAAGCATGTTGTTAGACTGTAATAAGAACTTCTTACACCCCACTAAGTCATCTAATTACAATTCTAGACAATAAGAGTTTATTATGTTTAATTAACTAACAAGTTTCACAAAAAGATCATTCTTAGACTGTAACCATTTAATTCTTAGGCTGTAACCTTACTATGTACACATTCCTGCCATTTACATGGTAAGGCTGCCACCATACTACCTTTTTGGTGTTTTAAGGAATTATTAAAGTCTGGTACTATTCTTTAAAGATTTTGTGATTTCTCCAGTACACCCTTTGCACATCCGTTCAGACTTCCAGCAATCTACATGGTTTCTGGGGCTAAATCGTGTACCCAGGACTCCAACTAAATATTTATTTGAGACATCTCACACAGTACTGACGCATTTTCTTTCTTGGAAGGCAATTCTGGTTGCCAGCATCTCTACAAAAATGGGGGCTATCCAAATGAGGGCATTATCTATGAAACTGTATCTCCAGAGATTCCATAATGACAAGGTGGTTCTCACTACATTGGGCATTTATCCCAAAGGCCCACATGGTATTTTGTTTTCTCTTGTCTGGAATCCAAGCATCCCAAGGAGATGGAGTAGTGTAACGTGTGAAGAACTCTCACAGATGCACCTTGGCCATACAGAGTCCACAGATCTGCATTGTTTGCAAGTGTAGCTATAACTATTTCAAATTCCTTAATAGCTGATGCATCACAACCAGCATTGCAGAGGCCTCTAAGGTACTGAAAGTGCCTGCCTCCAATGGATAAAGTTCTGTGCTCTCTCTGGGGCACAAAAGTTCTTGAACTCTTTATGAAGCAAGGCAGCTGTTCAGTCCTCCATCCACATATTCAACCGACCACTTAGATGTTCTTTCCTCCCAAGATGCAGTTCTGCATGCATTAGGTGTCCTTGCACTGGGGCACGTGCCTCACTATCTTTGGGATTTCTAATCCCACCTTATCACAAACCTATGGCTCAGGGCAGCTAACATTAGCATGTGCTGCCTTCCCAACTCACCAGATAGTGCTTTTAAGGGCAGGGAAACTTAACTCTAAAGAATTCCAGGCTAGATAAGAGGTATCAACAGGGATGACTTGGTCTTAAATCCCCAAATCATCATAGGAACTTCTACTTAAAGGAATTGTGTACTTGGATGCTCTTAACAAATTTGCAATTTTTTAATTTCAAATACCTTTTTAAAAGATGTATAGGGTTCAGTCCCTGTCTCCCTTTCCCAGCCCATTCACTGCAGTAATATTCTAAACTAACATTGCCCTGGCGCTGGTCCAAAAGCAGCCTGTTATGTGTGCCAAAAATGTGATAAATGCTAATCAAATGTAAAGTAATCATTCAGCTGTGACATTTTAGCATGGAAATTAAACACTATGTAAACTCTTGCCTAAGGAAAATAAATTGTTAGGAAAAATACTAATTTCTATGTGCTAATTACATTTTTTTTTTCATTTCCATGTCTAACCAAATTTGAGTTTCATTCTTACGGCAGACATTTATTATTGGACAGCCATTTCAAACTAGATTTAATTTATATTAATGAAAATGGGTGCCATAATCGCTTCAGAAGTATGAGAGTATTGGATGTACACAATGTTGCCTGCTCCTTGCTAAATCTTGCCAGTTCCAACCCCTCAGCATTCCTCCTTTTCACTCTTTCTCTTCCTTTGAGGCCCATTGCATTCACCTCTACTCACCACTCCACCTCCATGTTGCTGTCATCTACTGCCCTCCAGGTTCCCTCTCCACTTTTCTCTCTAATTTTGATGCTTCACTTTCTTTCTTCTTTCTGACAACAATAATCCCATCCTCATTCTTGGGGACTTCAGTATCCATGTGGATACCTTCTCTGACCATGCTGCTTCCCGCTTTCTCTTGCTGGCATCTTCTTTTGACCTTTGCCTGTGGACTGCCTGCCTGATGCATTGTGATGGCCACTCCCTCGACCCAGTCTTATCAACGAACTGTTCTCTCTAGGATCTCTCCTTTAATGTCCTTCCTGTCTCTGACCATCACCTTTCTTCGTTCAATCTCTCCCACTCGTCTCCTCCCCCTTCCCCAACCTTTCGCTCTTTCCATGACCTTCAATCCATTGACCCTCTTGACTTTGCTTCCACCCTCTTCCCCCTTCTGTTACCTGTCTCCTTTCCCACCTGCCTGGACTCTGCTGTCAACTGGGAAGGACTGGGAAGGAGGGTGGGGTGTGGGCTCCCTGGCCAAGGCCCTGGGAATCCTCCCCACCTGCAACCACTCTGCTGTCCCTCCCCCTTGCAGGTAACCATCTTGTACAAGGGGGAGCTGCCCCTGGGCGGCGGCCACCAAAGGCCACCGCCAAAGTACGAAGTGCCGTTGGCGGGCCATTAGCGGACGGAGCCGGCGGAGGTGGCTACCATGGACATTATACGTGCTCTGCAGAGCGCCCCTGCGTGCGTGGTGACCGAGGCTGGGATATTGCCTCGCCCCCCCTCCCCTATGTGGGTGGGAGTGGAGGGGTGAAGATATTGACAGACAGAGGGGTGGGGTCCTGTGTGTATTGTGTGGGGAATTTTGACATTGGAGGGGTGCAATTTTGGGGGTTTGGGTGTGGTGGTGGGGTTGTTCTCCTCCCTCTGGTGGCGGGAGAGGGAGGTCAGTGGGTGGTGTGGAGGAGAACCCCTGGTGTGAGCAGGGGCAACCCTCTCGGGGGGGGGGGGGGGGGGG
>QEPC01000931.1:1254372-1338394 GCA_003113815.1 Sphenodon punctatus | reverse complement strand
CCCCCCCATGGTGTCTCAAGTGCGGAGTCTGGGTGTGCTCCTCGATTCGCGGCTCAGCTTGGAATCTCAGGTTGTGGCCGTGGTGGGGAGTGCGTTTCGGCAGTTACATCTTGTCCGGCGGCTTCGGCCGTATCTCTGACTCCGACCTCGCCACTGTCATCCATTCCTTCATCACCTCGAGGCTGGATTACTGCAACGCGCTCTACGTGGAGCTGCCCGAGAAGCTTGTCCGGAGGCTGCAGCTGGTGCAGAATGCCACGGCCCATCTCCTGACGGAGGCGGGTCTCAGGGAGCACATAACACCAATGCTCCGGGCTCTGCACTGGCTGCCTATAAAGCACTGGGCCAGGTTCAAGGTGCTGGTTTTAACCTTTAAAGCCCTTCACGGCCTAGACCCTGCTTATCTGTGGGACCGCCTCACTCCCCATGTGCCCATGTGACCCTTGAGATCGTCCGTTGGAGCCTTTTTGGAGGTTCCCCGGGCCAGACGGGTGGCCACCGATGTTGGATCTTTTTCGGTGGTCGCCCCTGTGCTGTGGAATTCGCTCCCCGAGGAGGCTCGGCTGGCTCCCACTCTCCTGCTGTTTCAGCGTGTATGTAAGACCTGGCTGTTCTGTCAGGCTTTTGGTGAGGGGTAGGGGTGGGATGGGGATGGGGGCTTTCCCACCTATTGTATTTTTAAATTGTTTAAAAAAATTATATTTTAATGAATGTTGTTCGCCGCCCCGAGCTGCCCTGTGGGCAGGAGGGGCGGGATATAAATTTTAAATAAATAAACTCATCCCTTCCACCCGTGACTCCCTTGCTCCCCTCTTGTGCCATCCTATAAACTGCTGTCCTTGACTTACCCATACTATCTGCCACCTCTAATCCTGCTCTTGAGCTGCCGAGCGCTTCTGGTGGACGTCTCGTGAGCTTGCCGACTACGCCCACTATGTTTGTTCTATTTAGTGATAACCCTTTCTCTGGCCAAAGACCACTATTACTCCACATTAATCGAAACTCACTCCTGCAACCCCTGCCATCTCTTCTCAGTGTTTACTTCCCTTCTGTTCTCCCAGTTCTCCCCTGCCTTCCTCTCTCTCTCTCTGCAGAAGATCATATCTCCTTTTTCGATGACAAGATTGACGAACTCTGCCTTGCTATTGCTTCTCAACCATCTCCCTTCTGATTTCTTGCCCTGCTGTTCCCCCTCCTGCCTCTCTTCTCCTTCTCCCCAGCATCCCTTGACGAGGCCACCTCCCTCCTCTCTTCATCCAACCCCATCACCTGTCCCCTTGATCCCATCCCTTCTTGCCGCCTAACAGCAATTGCCCCCACTGCTGCACCTTTTCTACTGCACATCACTGATCGCTCCCTCTACTGGGTCATTTCCACTGGCTTTCAAACACACTACCATCTGAAGGCCACTCTTGATCCCTCCAGCTATCACCCCATTTCGCTCCTACCGTTCACTTCCAAGCTCCTGGAGCAGGCAGTCTACATGCACTGTCTTGATTTCCTCTCTTTTAAGTCCTCCCTTGACCCACTTCAATTGGGCTTCTGCCCTCTCCACTCGACTGATACCGCCCTTGCCAAAATCAGTGATGTCCTTCTCTTAGCTAAGTCTAAGGGCATCTACTCTGTTCTTGTCCTTCTCGATCTCTCTGCTGCCTTTGACACGTCAACTAGGGACACCACCTGGATTCACTATGCTCCCTTGGTTTCTGCAACTCTGTTCTCAGCTGGTTCTCTTCATATCTCGAATAGTTCCTTCAACATTTCTCTTGCTGGTACCTCCTCTACATCGCTCCCCCTCTCCGTGGGAGTTCCCCAAGGCTATGTTCTGGACCCTCTTCTCCCTTTACGCTCTTTCTCTGGCTAAACTCATTGAATCTCATGCCTTCCAGTACTACCTATATGCTGATAACACACTCCACTCCTGTGCTCTTCCTCCTCCATCCAGTCTTGTATCGCTGATGTCCCTCTGATATCTCTGCTTGGATGTCTCGTTGCCAACTCAGTGTGGCAAAGACCAAACTCCTCATCTCCTCTTCCCCCCCCCCCAAAAAAAAATGGAGGGTGTCCCCATCCAGCCTGTCCCTCAGGTGCGTAGCCTGGGATTCGTTTTTGACTCAGACCCTTACTTTACGCCTCTGATCCAGGCTGTTGCTAAATCTTGCTGCTTTGCCCTGTGTAATATTGCTAAAATCCGGCCCTACCTTACTGTTGCCACTGCAAAAACCCTGTAGGTACCCATGATGTAATGGAGGGCCTGAGACGGCTGAAGTGGCAAGGTAGGGGATTATTTATTTATTTTATTTATTTATATCCCGTCTCTCCTGCCTAGGCAGCTCGAGGTGGCTTACAAAAGTTAAAATATTTTAAAATATACATAAAATACATAAAAAGGAAGCATAAGAATAAGAAAATTTAAAAAAAACAAACTCCCCACTCTCTCCCACCCTTCACCCACCTCCCTCACCAAAGGCCTGGCGGAACAGCCAGGTCTTGCACCGTCATCGAAATGAGGCAAGGTCTGGGACCACCCGGTCCTCCACCGGAGGGGCGTTCCACAGCCTGGGTGCTGCCACCGAGAATGCCCTCTCCATTGTAGCCCCCTGCACCACCTGGGGAACATTAAAGAGGGTGCCCCTGGCGGACCGCAGGGGTCGATCCAGGGCATGGAGAGTGAGGCGGTCTCGCAGATAGGAAGGGCCCAGACCGTATAGGGATTACAAGTGGTAACTGTTTACATGGACATTTCTATTCTGTATTGAAATTCATCCTGGGAGAGTTCAATGAACAGCACATTGCTGTTACACTGGTTTAAGAATATCTGGGATTAATATCAATCCAATGGGGCTTTTCGTCTGTGCTCAGCGTGCTGATTTCTGGGATTGAAGCAAATCTGATTTTCTTCATTTCTTCTCTGATTTCTGAGTTGAAGCAAAATGGAGACTCATCATTTTGTTCTGCGGGTGTTTAAACTTGGCACTCCGTATTACCTCCATCATCCTTCAACAATGCATTGTGATTGCCCGACAGTCATGTGCTACTAGATATCATAGAGCAGGGATGGGGAACCTTTTCTGTCATGGGGGCCACATTGAAAATTAGTAAGAGCTCCAAGGGCCACATAGAGGTTGGGTGTGGAGGTGCTTAACAGGTGTATTGAAGAAAAGGAGGGTCCAGATCATGAGTCTGTGCCATGGATCTGTCCCCTACCTGTGTGTTCATGCCCTCCTCTCTGCTCCCTTATCCTGAGTTCAGTTTTTCAGTGCTTGGGGGCCGAGATTGGATCCATGGGCCAGATCTAGGCACTGGAAAAGGGCCACATAAAAAGTTGCCAAGGGCCACATTTGACCCCCAGACCTGAGGCTCCCCATCCCTGCCATAGAAGCAGAACTATATATAAAAGATGTCAGCTCTTGCCATAACACTCTGTGATACTAATCTTGGGATAGTCGTTTAGGCAGACCTAATCCAGGTGTTATTTAACAACCGGATTTTATAAAACCATGAAAAAGGGGTTTTGTAATCCTGGAGTTTTTTCATGATCCCGGGATTATAATCACTGAATGCTGGGTTTAGACGTACCTGTCATCCTGGGACTAATCTAATTTTGGGATAAAATTAGAGTGCATGTAGTGCTGGATTCAAGCTGAATCGGACCAATTGCGGCATAGATCATTTTTGAAAGAAGATGCCATGGCTGCGATGGCAGTGAAGGTTTTCTTCACTGCCACTGTAGCGTCTGTGAAGTCATGTCCAGCAGAATTTTTCTGGGTGGTGAGGGGTTTGGTCAGTCCAGCTTGTGTCTGCCAGGAATTGGAGGGGTCTAGTGTCTGCTGTGACATTTTTATTGATTACTTTGCAGATAAAAAAGCTTGTGTTCACTACGACCTTGGTGTGACTGTTTCTGGTGCAGAGTCAGAGCTGGGGGTTATGGAAGCCCAGCCTTGTCCTTTTGGGGGGGATCGGTTTCAGTCATTGCCCACTGATGTGGAGGGGGTGCCGGGGTCTGTGTGAGTCACCAGTTGTGAACTAGATTCATGCCTGTCCTGGCTGGTGAAAGCCAGCCAGGAGACGCTGTGGCAGTGACTGGCTAGGGGGTGATCAGCGCCTTTTTTCGGGGAGGACAGAGTGCTGAGCTGCCTAAAGGCGGCAGTTGTTTGGCCTCTGCTTAAGAAGTCATAATTGGACATTGATTCCCTTGCCAGCTATCAGCCAGCGGTGGCATGTTGGCTTCAGGCGCATCTGGATGCTATTGGATTTCTGGACCCTCTGTCATCTGGTTTTCATCCTGGGCATGGCACGGAGACTGTGCTTGTGACCTTGGTTGATGACCTTCGCCTGGAGTTAGACTGGAGAAAATCTACCCTGTTGATTTTATTAGATCTTTCAGTGGCATTTGATACCGTTGATCATGAGGTGTTGTTGACTTGCCTGCAGGATCTGACTGGAGTGGGCAGGACTGCTCTTGAGTGGTTCCACTCTTCCTTGCCCGGGAGGCTTCAGCAGGTGATGTTGGGCGATTGCTCATCGTGTCCTCAGGATCTCCTTTGTGGGGTTCCACAGGGTTCCATTATGTCCCTTCTCTTGTTCGTCGTGTATACGCAGCTACTGGGTGAGGTCATTTGGAGGTTTGGGGTGTAGAACCATCAGTATGCTGATGACACCCAGCTCTACCTCTCCTTTTCATCCAGCCTATGTCTAGCAGCCTCAGTACTTGCCTGTTGTCTTGCTGCGGTGGGGGACTGGATGAGGTAGTCGACTGAGGCTGAATCCTGACAAGACTGAGATGGTGATGGATGTCCTGGAGGGGATTAGGACTCCTCTTATTGATGGGGGTCCGGTCCCCTCTGGTTGATCAGGTTCGCAGCCTCAGAGTGCTTCTAGATCCTTTGCTGTGCTTGGATTGCCAGGTTGTGGTAGTGGCTAGGAGCGCTTTTCACGAACTCCATATTCAAGGTCCCTTCTGAAGTGATGTGTCCAAGAAGTGGGGTTTGGTGAGAGGGGGTGGAGTATTCAACTTGCTAGTTAGGTTTCTAATGTCTGCCCTTAACAAAGTTTAGCTAGAGTGCTGAGGGATTAGTTGGGCATCCACTGAGAATTTAACCAAGATAACTGGGAAGTGGTTATCCTATGACAGGGAAGGGCAAAGTTGCCAAGCACAGGAGCCACATGCCAACATTTTCACCCTCTGTCTCCTGTCAGTGATCCGTTGGGTAGCTCCGCAGATGACCGTCAGGAGGAAGAAAGAAGCGTTCTGCGCATGCGTGGAGCTGCCCCGGCCATGTTCTCCAGTCTTTTCCTCTGCCTTCGGCCGTCGGAGGTGTGTTTTCTTCTACAGAGAAAAGGCAAAAACAAAATTTACTTCAGTTAGGGCTCTAACTTAGAAAAAATCAAGAAGACAGTTGGGCATTTGGGCCAGCGATCCTCCCTTCCAATCACAGGGAGACTCGCGCGACGAGGCCTGCCAGGTTGCCGCGCAAAGTGCCCGGGAACCGGGGAGTAGCTCGACTCCAGGGAGAAGAGGCCTTCGCCTACCCCAGCGGCTTAGGAGCCGCGGAGTCACTGACAGTAAGCCTCCCCCCGCTTGGGCCACTGACACTGCTTGCAGGGGTTGGGCCCGGCCGCGCCGTGAGAGAGAGCCCCAAAACGCCCCTCCTTCAGAGATGGAAGGAACTGGGGCGGAGAGAAACCAGCTTGCTGCCCCCTCCCAGGAGGGCGACAGAGCGGAGGCTCCCGGCATGGCGGCGAGACTGGACAGGATCCTCGTGGCGCTGGAGCGCCTTGCAGAGGTACAGGGGGGGAGCCCCGGTAATCCACCCTCCGCAGCCTCATCTTTAGGCCCTGAGGACAGGGTCCCCACTCCCCGGGGCAGCTCGCTCCAGGGCTCTGGGGCGAGTAGGGTTTTTTCCACTCCAGGGGGCTCTGGCCTGTCCCCCCCCGAAGGGAAAGGCGGGAAAAGCCCCGCGCAAAAGTTCAGCCAAGGCGCCCAAGCGCCCTCTGCAGGCCTCCACCAATAGGCTCCTCAGTTCTCCCCAGTCCTCTGATGAGGAGTCTGGGGCTCGGCGCAAAAGTTCTAGCAGGGCCCACAAGCGCCCCCTACAGGCCCCTGCGCATAGACTGCTGGATTCTCCTCAGTCCTCTGAGGAGGACAGTGGGGGTGAAGTTCAGCAAAAAAAGGCACGAGCCCACGCCACCTCCGAGTTGGCATCGGACTCAGATCAGGATTGGGAGGATGTAGATGACCTGGAACCCCAGGACCCTGCCCAGGAAGCCCAGGACAAAAACAGAAAGTTCCCTTTCCAACTTAAGGGTGATCTTTTAACTCAGGTGGCTAAGACCCTCCAGTTAGTGGAAAAGCCACAAAAGGACGTTTCCTCTGACTCCCAGGAGGAAGAGGAGCGTGAGCTCATTCCCTCAGTCCATGGGAAGGATCCAGGTTTTCCCTTGGACAAAGCATTTGAGAGGCTAATCCTTCAAGAGTGGAAGCACCCCGAAAAGGGTCAGAGGATGAACAAGGCTCAGGCTTCCCTTTACTCCCTCTCCAGATGAAAGGAGCCACTGCTAAAAAAACCCGAAGGTTGACGCAGCGGCAGTTTCCCTTGCTAAGCAGACAGTCTTCCCAACGGAGGGGGACTGTTACCCTAAAGACTCCACCGACAGGGCCGTAGAGGCCGCTCTCCGTAGGGGTCTAGATTCATCCGCTACAGCGGTTAGAATCAATGTAATTTCCTCCTGCGTAGCCGGGCCCTCCTGGCCTGGTTACAGGAGGCTCAGGACCTGGGCATTCCAGACAGGAGGGCCCAGGTGTTATCAGCCCGAATCAACTTAGCATTCGCGTTCCTCGCTGATTCCACGATGGATTCAATGATGTGGGCGGCTAGATCCGTAGCTAGCTCCATCTCAGCCAGGCGCAAGCTTTGGTTAAGATCTTGGGAGGGGGATAATACAGCAAAAAACCTCCTCACCGCCGCCCCCTACAGAGGCTTCAAGTTGTTTGGCGTTTGTTTAGATAAGGTCTTGGCCGACGCCAATGACAAGACAAAGCAGAAAAATTTACAGCAGGTAGGGTCTAGGAAGAATCTTTTTCGAGGCCCCAGCTTTAGACCCAGAGGAGGCTATGGTTCTGGATACAACTCCTCCAGAAGATTTCAGGGTCAGTATAGGCAGGACCAGCCAGGGCGTTTCTTCTCTCGCAGGGGAGGAAGAGGCCACAGTTTCAGACACGACAAGCAGAAGCCCAAGGTTTTTACTCAAAGCACCCGCAAGCAGGAGGCATGACTACCAGGAGGATTTAGCAGTGGGAGGCAGACTGCAAAATTTTTCAGACGTGTGGGCTCGGTCGGTCTCAGATGCATGTGCCCTGCAATGCGTGTCTGCAGGATACAAAATAGAGTTCAAAAGAACCCCATCTCACGCTTTCATTTTGTCTCCGAAGTCCGGCCGGATAGAAAAGCACTCTGCCATGCTCCACGAGTTGCTACGTCTCAAGACCATCGGTGCAATAGAACCAGTTCCCCCGGACCAACGGGGCCGGGGTCTATATTCCTTACTATTCCTGGTTGCCAAGAAATCGGGCACCTGGCGAGCGATCCTGGACCTCAAGCGTCTGAACAGGGTTGTCCGCATGCAGAAATTCAAGATGGAGACGGTAACTTCAATATGTCGCACCATCAGGAAAGGAGATTGGTTAGCGTCCCTGGATCTCAGGGACGCCTACCTCCACATTCCGATCTGGGAACCACACCGGCAGTGGCTTCGCTTCGCCTACCAGCAGACCCACTACCAGTTCAGGGCCCTCCCGTTTGGTCTTTCATCTGCGCCGAGAACCTTCACGAAGATTCTGGTTCCCCTGGTGGCGAACCGCCGCAAGGAAGGCATCCACTTGTACCCGTACCTCGACGATCTGCTGATACGGGCGCAGAGCCTCCCCAAGCTCCAGAGGGACCTCGACAGAACTATCCATTACTTGAGGATCCACGGGTTTTTGGTGAATCAGGAAAAGAGTCACCTGCAGCCCACCCACAGGATCGAGCACCTAGGGGTGTGGATAGATACGATCTCCGGAGCTGCCTTCATTCCTCTCGACAGACAGGAAAGGATCAGACAGAGGGTTCGTCTCCTAAGGTGCCAGAAGCAAGCAAGGCTGAAGAGCCTAGCCCAGTTGTTAGGCCTGATGGTGTCCTGCATCAAACAGGTGCAATGGGCAAGATTCCACTGTCATCCCTTGCAACGGCTGCTGAAGCCTTTTCAGCGAGAACTCACCAGCGGTCGCAATCCATGGGTCAGCATCCCAAGATCCTTACCAAGCTCAATGTCTTGGTGGTTAGACCCGGCAAAATTTCAGACAGGCGTGCCACTGGAAGAGTCAGAAAGAGTGGTCCTAACAACGGACGCCAGCCTGTCGGGATGAGCCCACGTGGGTTCCACGTCAGTACAGGGACGTTGGACCGAGAGGGAGTCAGGTCTCACAGTTTCACCAAGGAGACATTTCTCCTCACACAGGAGAGCCAGCCTGTTCCCCCATGTCAGTCAGTTTCTGCATGGGAGAGTTTTCATTTTTCCCAGGAGAGAGAGAGGCAGTGGAGCTTAGTTGGTTTCACCTAGCAGTGGTTTTTCATAGAGGAGAGGCATCGGGGTCCCTCGCAGTCAGTTTCACTACTGTATTTGGAGACTATTCTCTTCTCAAAGGAGAGTTTGCAAGTACCGCCTAGTCAGTTCCACCTAGCAGACGTGTTTCTGCACGTAGACACAAGCTTAATCGACCTAGTCACTACTTCTACCGTAGAAGAATTTTCACTTTGCACAGGAGAAGTACCCAGTGCTGCAAGTCAGTTTGACCAACGAGAGGTTTCTTCTCACACAGGAGAGCCAGGCATTGGTGGTTTGGTTCCCCAGAACCCTGGACCCCTCTTCATGTTATAGCTCCAGCTTCCAAACGGCTTGATTTGTTTGGGCATTGACCCTGCTGTCATGGTCCCCAGGAGACTCAAGTGATAGCTGCTGCAGAAATGGTGACTCAGCTTCTCTTGTTCCTGAGGGAACCCCATCAGGCAGCCACTTCTGGTGGAAGCCGCAGTTCAGGTGCTTGAGAGGCGCACATAGCTCCCGAACCACCATTTGCCCACCTCTCTTCTGACTTATTTTAAAATGCTTGTTTCTGTTGATAGGTGTAATTAAACTATAGAGGCAGAAGGTCATAGCCTCCTAGCTCCATTGTGGGTCTCTTAGGCTTTGTTCAGGTGGGAAGATAAATTCTGAGAATCATGTCGAGCCCCGGGAGGGGGAGCTGATGTACAAAGCTGATTAAATCTCTCCCAGGTATGTTGTTTGCTTGCAGAATGGTGATGGCAGGGGATAAATCATCTTATGCAAGTGCTTTGGTTTTACCTAGAGATGTAAAATTTCCGGAAGATTTTTCCCCATTTTTTTCCTGGAAAAAAATGGAGATTTGGGGGAAAATAGAAATATATGCAAAACATATTTTCTTAGCACCCTTTACAGATCTAAATTCACTTTGCTACTTTAAGAACATAAAATGCACTGTGTATAACTTTGTTTGCTCATGAAATTATCATGTTTAGTATATTTATTAAATTTAAAAGTATAGTTTATTCAGACAATAATGACAAATTTACTAAATTTTACTTTAAAATGTTTTTAATTTTTGTTGCAAATGGAGCTACAAGCTGCTGAACTCTAGCATCTCTTAGGTTTTGCCAGTATTTGAGAAGCAGGCAAAAATTAAAGTTGAAAATAGAAGGAACCATCAACATTATAGTAAAACAAATTTATTATGGAATCTGGATTTAGTCTCCTCCACGGTGTCAAGCAGATACAGAAAGCATTCATTTTTAGAGTGGGGCAATAAGCTCCTTGTTTCTAATCTCTACAGGAACAAATGGATGCTGCTGCTGCTGCCAGTGTCCCTTTGAGGCCAAGTCAGGAGGACAGGAGCAGATCCACCAATGTCTAGATCAAAAGCCCACAATGGAGGAAGTCCACAGGCAAAGAAGGCACTGAATCCTTCTTCCTTCAAGCCTTCCTTCTCTTGTGAAAATGGTAGTGCTCCCTGGAGGCAGAAGTGCATCTTGCTCTTGCATTTGAGAGTTGTACTCAGTGTACAGGAATTGTAATGATCTTCTGATACGGAGATAGTCTGATACGGAGATAGTCTAACTGTCTTACATAAAAGTCTTCCTATTACATAGTTATTACTTAGAAGACCTTTTTGGGGGAGTAAAGGGTAGCAATACAAGAACACCTTGTCTTAAACATTTTATTAATCATTTAAAAAATATATTTCATGAGTTTTTTATTTTTTCCAAATATTTTCAATTTTTCCAATTTTTCCGAAAAAAAAAAAAAAGGCCTCCAAATTTTTCCATTTTTTTTTCCTGGGCCTTCACATCTCTAGTTTTGCCCAGTTCTGTGCTGGAGTGGGTTTGTCATGACTCCTTTGGGTGAAGAGCAGGCAGCTGGCTTTGTTTCTCTGTGTGAAAGCTCTCTAAGTAGGTTGTCTGGTGAGTTGTGTTTTATTTATTTATTAGGGGTACGGAGAGCAGGGAGAACTACAATTTAAAAGACAGGGTTGTCTCTTGCTGCTTAGAATAATTTTTGGCTTAGTTTGCAGATTCTGACCATAACTGCTTCATAGTGTCTTGCTATATCAAATGATCTTCTGAATAGGGCTTTGATTTTGCTTTAAGATAATCACTACATAACAGATAAAGAAAACAGCATCCCATTGATGCTGCAGAGGATTTTTAGATGGGTGAGGTTTTGTTTTTTTGGGTTTTTTTTTAACAGGGACTTTTGCCTGAGCTAGAATTTGGACTCGATTATGAGAATTAACATTGATCAAGTCTTCAGTTTATATCTCCTTCAGAAAACATCCCTTCCAGTGACATGAGGTTGGAGCAGCATAATTTTGGGGTGGGGGGTATTTCTTGAATATGTTGTATTCAAGAATGGGCTTGCCCTGATCTGATGTGATTAATTTCACAATGGAGAGAAGTAAATAGTGGAGTGCCCTAAGGATCTGTACTGGGACCAGAAGGATCTGTACTGGGACCATGTTTAACATATTCATTAATGATCTGGAAAGAGGAGTGAGGTGATCAAATTTGCAGACGATACCAAATGTACACACAGTAAAAGATCATTTCTGCCTGGAAGAACATTAAGCCTAAATCAATTTTTTTTTAAGGATTGAGGGTGGGTTTTTAAAGGGATATTTATGTATTTTTATGTGCTTTTATATGTAAGCTGCCCCGAGCCTTAGGGGAAGGGAGGAAATCAAATTTAAATAAAAACAGATAAACACGTGAGTGGGAATACAGCCTTACAGAAGACAGGGTTTCCCCTAGGTGTTACAGAGTAGGCTACTGCCAGAGCTGAGACTTTCATGTAAATGAGAAAGCAAAGTGTTAAACGAGGGACTTGTGGTATGTTCCAGGAATCTGTAGTTCATTTACTCTATTAGTACTTGAACACTCTCCTTTGATTTTTACATATTAGATCAGAAAATCCTTCGGTTTAAGAGACATGTTAAGACTCTTACAAATTCACTGAGCACTATGCTCAAAATGAATAGAAATTAGCTAAAGCTCCTGCCTTACCTTGTGTGTCATTGGTTGGTTGGCTTTAAATCTATGCGCCACCCTTCCCATGAAGATTCAGGGTGACTTACAATACATAAAACAATAAAATCCATACAATAAAAACTTCCATCCTCCCCTCAAAACACCCACCCTCCCCCACAACTTTACCCCAAACCCAAGCAACCATGAACCTTGCCTGCCAAATGTTCTTTCAAGTAAAAAAGTTTTATGCTGCCTCCGGAAGATGCTTAGGCTCAGTCTTAGGTGGACCTCTTGTGGAAGGGAGTTCCACAAAACCAGGGCAGCAATTGAGAATACCCTTCTGCACACCCACATCCCACGGACAAGAGCTGCAGATGAAACCCACAAGAGGGTGCTGCCAGCTGACCGAAGGTGCTTCAGTGGGATATGGTAGGACAGGCGGTCTTTCAGATATATGGGACCCAGTCAGTTTTAGGGTGTTAAAGGTCAAAACCAGCTTCCAAATAGTCAAGGACAGCCCCACATAGAGGACATGGGCAGTAATCTAGCCTTGAGGTGATGAAAGCATGATGACAGTGGCCAGATCCGAGTCAGAAAGAAAAAACCGCAGACTCCTCACCAGATGGAGTTGGTGAAAAGTGCTCTTGGTTACCGCCATCACCTGATGCTCCAGGTGCATCAAGGGATCCAAAAACACTTGAAGGCTGCAAACTTGATTATCCAGAGGGAGCTGAACCATAGGGTGTCCCAATCCCCTCCAAGCCACAAGACTGGCCAACCATCATCACTACAGTCTTATCAGGATTTGGTTTCAGTTGGCTCATTCTCATCCAGTCCCCAACAGCAGCCACGCATTGGGTAACCACTGAGACTGCAGGACCTGGGTCAGAAGAAAAAGAGAGGTAGAGCTGAGTCGTCAGCATATTAATGACACCTTACCCCAAACCTCTGAATGATCTTGCCCAGCAGCCTCAGATACAAATTGAACAAGGGAGAGGGACCCAGAATAGAACCCTGGAGGGGACACCACAGGGAAGGAACTGAGGGCAACGAGCAATCGCCCATCACCACCCACTGGGACCTCCCTGACAGGAAGGAGCATAACCACTCAAGCTGTCCCCCGCGCCCCTGCCAGATCCTGTAGTTGTGTCAATAACACTCCGTGATCAACTGTATCAAAGGCGAATGAAAGATCAACAAGGGAGAGTTCTCCTTGTCCAGATCATAGACCAAAGCCACAAGTGCAGTTTCCGTGCCATACCCAGGACGAAAACCTGACTGAAATGGGTTTAGGAATCTGATGGCATTGAGATGAGCCTGGAGCTGTTGGGCAACCATACTTTTAATAATCTTCCCTAAAAAGGTTAGGGTCGGAAGGGAAGGTTAGAAGCTGACTCGATAATCGGCATCTAAAGATGGCTTCTTAACCAGGGACCAGATCCCTGCAGTTCTTATTTATTTTAATTTTATTTTATTTCATGACATTTTTATGCTGCCCTCTCATGCCCACAGCATCTCGGGGCGGCTAACAACACGATAAAACAATAAAATACATTAAAACCAACATCACTTTAAAAAAATTTAAAAACCCCCAACCCTAACCCTACCCTCCTTTTCCCCAAATTCCCCACCCCACCAATCTCACCAATTTACCCCAATTTACTCTCCCCCCTCCCCTCCAAAGGCCTGGGCGAACAGCCAAGTCTTGCATGCCTGCCGAAAGGCGAGCAGACCCGGGGCCAGGCGCGCTTCCTTCAGACTTCCTTCGAAAGTTCTAAGAGTGCGAAAGTTCTAAGAGTGTCAGACACCATTCCCTTCTGTAGGGATGGGAAGATCGGGATTGGATCAAGACGATTGGTCCGATTTTTAGGCACATCTAATTTATCTGAAGCAATCTGATCCTATTGGGGGATACAGTCCAAAAGGTTCGGTTCCCCCCGCGGGGTCTATCAAGCTCATTGGAACGGCACTGATGTTGCTCCAAGGAGCTTCAGGTTCTTATGATCACAGCAAACTGTCCCCAGCTCTCCCTCCCTGGACCCTTTGCCTGACCCAAGGTCCAGAGAAGGCAGAGTTTGGGTGTAGAGGGGCTGCATAGGGGTAGGGAAGGGGAATAGTTACCTTCCAGGACCCCTGCCCAGCACCTGCCTTCCCTGGCCCCCTGCCCATGCCCGCTTGCTGCAGCAGCAGCGGTGTGGTGGGCAGCCAGGCAGGAATCCGGGGGTGGCATGCGCTTGGCAGGGGGGTCCTGGGCGGCAGAGCTGGGTGGGGAGGGAGAGGGCGTTAGTTGATTAACTTATCTTTTCCCCAGGCTCTGGAGGCCAGAGACCTGCACCAAGCAGAAATACTAGAAAAAATAACTGCATATGCAAAAATGACCCCCATGACCACGGACATTTTGCGGGCGCCATTTTGGAAAACGGTAGCCAGTTTTATTTGCCACTGACCTCACATTAAGCAGCATCAATGTCTGATCAGGGACCCTACTGGTCTCAACTCCCAGATATCCGAAGACAACGGGATGGGGGGAGTGAGACATGGGAACCGACACCAAGTGTCTCTCATGAAAGCCCCAGTGGTCTATCCTCCCGCTTACCATACCTGCCTCCCCCACCCCCTGAGAGGCTTCCCTTCCCAGCTCATTAACAGCCCCCCCTCCCAGATGATGGCACTCAAGGTCTGCGGGCGGGGGTGGCCAGAGAAGGACTCTTGAGTCCAGCATCCCCACAGGCAGGCAAGGAAATCCCTCCCTCTCCCTACCCAACCTAGATACCACCCTCTTCCCTCAAGTCCGTACCCCTTCCTCTAACAGGGGCCAGAATACTTCCTTCCATTCTTGATTACCCCTATCCACAGCCCCCCATCTCACAAGGGGGTTATAACAAAACCCTTCACCCTCCCAACCTTGCCCCTGTCTCCTATACTCCCCACATGCCAACCAAACAGCCCTAAAAGTAATTTAAAAACAGCAAACTTTATATCTGGGTGAGATCATTCGTACGTTTGGGTGGAGGGAGTGGGGCAGACCCAGGTGTTGCACTTTTTCCTTTCTTCCAGCAACGCTCCTTCTTCCCTCTGCAGGAGGCTGTAAGTAGTAAAGACGTTGTACATTCTCTCATATTGTGCCCTTTTCCAACCTAGGCTCCATGCACCCACGCTTTACCTTGGTCTTTCAGCTGTAATCCTCTTAAGGTTGGGGGCAACACTGAAGCTGGGAACAGCAAACTCCTCCCTGTCCCAAAATTATGTGCTTGATGTCTGTCTCTATTGTGGCCACAATTTCTCTTTCATTTATAGCTCCTTTTTCAGGCAGTAACTCAAGCGCATCTGCTCACTGCACAGATGATTAAGGGCAGGGAAATATTTGCCCTATTATGTCATGCATTGGGGTACTATACTGTATTATGAGTGTAGGAGAACTGATGGTAATACTGCTGCATACAATCAGATTCCTCTGCTTCTGCACGAACTCTTCTTTGTTCCATACTCTCTCATGCTCAGTACTTGCAGAAATCACCCCTTACACTCAATATAGCTGTTTATTTTGGAATAATAATATTCAAACATTTTTAGTGTACCATTGTATGAATAAACTTTCACCTCAGGTCTGCTTTTCCAGTAAAACTAAAGGTAAATGAGTGGTCACTCTAGAGAAATAATTGTGGACACAGCATATTTCAGGCACTCCACCACTTCTCCTTCATTCGCTGCTTCTTAAAGACTCCTGGCCTGATGCTCTGGTAAGGACGCAGTGTCGTTCTCCCCTCCACCACCCCGCCCCATCCCCAATAAACATACTGTTAGTTCTACAACTGTGTAGCAAACCTCCTGGCTCTGCATTTCAGACACCTGCACCTGCCCTCTTGCTCCAAGCCTTTTAAACATGTTAATATCAGTACTGTCTGTACTACCGCCTCACATCTTTGTTGGGGAATACTACTCAAATATTATGTAATCACATCACAGCCTCATGCTTACAGACTAGGGACCTCATCAAGGCAGGAAACAACAAGGTTAGCCCTGCCTCCCTAATGTTTCCAGTCCCAGTATTTAAGAGTCTGACCCTGATCATTATGATCTTGATGTAAACTACTAGTAGCCCCTACTGTCCACAGTCTTCCTGTTCTCCCCAACCCAAATGCAAGCACATAGGCAGGGGGCAGCAAGTGGGGGAAGATTGCTTTTCAGATTGTTCCTTAGCAGACGGTTTCCCTTGCAACCCTGATCTTTGTTAATTATATGTCTGAAGGAATACTATCCCACTCAGGTAAAATTCCTTGGTGGAGTCTCGAACTACATACAGTCTCCTTCCTGACTATCCCTTCTCCCAGCAAATTTTCTTTCAACCCTAGCTTTGAAAGTTTCACCAGGCATGAGGACTGGAGGGGAAGACTGCTCTGAATATCCCTGCTCGACAGATCATTTTTCTTGCAGCCCTAAGCTTTGCCACTTTCACCAGAGGGCTTGGTTTGAATTTGGGATCAGTAGCCTTCTCAGTTTCATCTGCTGGGGAGTTTACTTGACATCTGGAGCAGCCAGCTAGTAAGTTCCTGTTTCTTGTGTGTGCAGCTTTTGAGGGGGGGGGGGGGGGGGGGGGGGGAGTACCCACACAGGGGGGGGGGGGGGGGAGTATGGCAAAAATGTAGGCATAAGGGGAACCACCCAGCCCTGCATAATTCCAACTGCTCCCCCATAATTCAGATGTGACAGATGGCCTTCTACCTATCATTCCACCCAGCTCCCCTCCCGCTTTCCATTTTCTCTCCATGCCTTCCTCACTTTTCCCCCCTCCTGGGCGCTTCTATTTCTCACCCGCCACCTTTGGCACCCACGCCCTTTGTGTCAGATAAGCATCTGCCATTTTATTGCCATCTGCTCATTAAGGCTACTGGAAAGCCCCATTACTTCCAATTGGTATTCCTGTTGTCTCTGTTGTTTCCAATCTGCATTCCTTGTGCCTTATCAGTTTCACCTGCTGGGGAGTTTGTTTGGCAACCAGAGCAGCCATCCAGTGAGTTTCCCTTTCAGACCTAGCTCTTTCCCATCCATTGCATGCAATAAAAGTTTCTTGCATCCATACTTCTATTCCCTACAATAAAAACTCTTTGTATTTGTCTGTCCATAGCTTGCCATAAAACCTCCATACATAAATCCTACACGTATGCAAAAATTATTAATGAACCCCTACCTCTTCGCTTAAATGTCATTTTGCCTCCAAAAGTTAAACACCTGTAGCTTCCTTGTTTTTCATGAAAATTTGCATGAAATTTGGACAGACCCTATGTCTTGTCCAAACATTCCTCTCTATCAAATTTCACACTAATAGGACAGATCATCCCAATTTTATAATGAATAGAATGTTTGTGATTTTAATGCAGCGAGGTAGCTGCCTTGACTATAGATCCACTCCCCCCAGAAAACGTAGAAATCAGCAATAATTCTGTTGCTAATGGACCTGTGCAGCTCTCTTGCTGTGAGAGCTTCTCTGGTTTGGTTGTGGAACTGTGAAGAATGAATCTTTTGGGTGCTAGCCCTTTTCATCACCTTTCTCTCTTGCCTCTTTGCAAGTGATATTGCCTGGGTGTTCCAGCAACAGGTATTTTAACAGTTTAATAAGACAGTAACTGGGGAGACTAACTCAGATTTTGAAATCCTTTTGCAGGGTAAGGGAATAACATGAGAGAGATCTTCTGTGAACGTCTGCCACTTTTCCCATGGTGCACTCTTGTTCCTTGCTCTTGGTGTTATTTCCTATTGCTTGTGTGCGCAGATTTTGCGGGGGGGGAGTATGGCAGAAATGTAGGCATAAGGGGAACCATCCAATGACTTTCATACGCCGCCCGCAGGCGCAGTGCTTGGGCCAAACCACGCCAGACGTGCGCATGCGTGATGTCTGCACTCGTGAGCATGCATGTTCTGGCCCCAAGTACTAGTAATGTTCTGGAGTTTAAAGGGTTAAAGTGAGTTAGAATGGTTGTAGGACTTGCTGATGTCATCAGGGGACAGAGGTTGAACCAATGATTTTAAAAAGGAGTGGATGGAATGTTGGAGAGGGGGGAAGATGGTTGGAGAAGTCGGCTAGCTGGGGAGAAGTAAAGACAAGGAGACATCTAAAGAGACTGAGAGGAGATGATGATCAAGAGCCTCGAGTAATCTGGCTGTAATCGGCCTGAAATATGAAACTAATTTATTATAATGTACCTGCCTGCTGGGTTATCCAAAAAGTAAGTGAAACCTTAAAAGGGCTGTTCCAAGTGTTTTAAAAATAAAAAATTGGTGCATATTCTCTGAGGTTCCCGCTCCTCGGAGAATACTTGTGAGTTTCCGAGGCTGGGGAGATGGCTGGGGGATGCTTAAGAGGGAACAGAGGGTCTAGCAGGGGGGTCAGGGTGGGTTACTTACCTTCCAGAGGGGTTCTGCGCGATTCGTGGCCTCTTCCTGGCTTGTAAATCTGAACGTAAACATTTCAACAAGTGAGTGTGCTCAGAAAGGTCAGTACCATTTTTGAAAAGGGCTGAGCATGCTCAGAAAGGGCCATTCGTGAAATAAAGGCCAAATGCACTGGTCCTTGACAGGATCAAGTTTCAGCACTACTTAAAGATCTGTCCATGACTTGTTCTCTTTGGGATCGATATCCCAGTTCCACAGGAAATTTTTGTTTTGTTTTGTTAATATACTCTGTTAAGAACCTTTGAATAAACTTACCTTCTGTGTAAAATAAGAATGGTTGCAGTGTGTTTCTGACACTTCAACGACATCTATGTTACCATGGTAATAGTAACATTCAACAAGAGGAAAAGAACTAAACTGAATTGGGATGAAAGGATCCCAGGCACCCAGTTACTGAATTGATACATCTGGATACAGAGTAAATTTAGTTATTCCTGGGTGGTGGCAGCAAATACAGGAGGCAGGTAGATGGAGATTTGTAAGGTCAACAAGTTTCCTAAGCTAATAGGGAAATGCGTGAGCCTATGAATGCTGTCATCTCTCTCTGTGCCCCTGTGCATTTATCTGCTGCATGCATCTGGGTGCAATAAGTAAATCACTTTACAGCAGGCATTAAATGTAACTTTTTTCATTGCTACAGGTGGTGTGCCACAATTTGTCCATTCTGCCATCACGAAGTCAGTGCTTTGACATCCTCCAAAGTGGCATCTGTAAATACCTGGTAAGTGTCCTCATTTTTTAATAGAAATGTTTATATTGGCTTGTTTTCAAATAACTTAAGATAAGCTTTATTTTAATATTGTGATTAGTTCTTTTGCACAACTATCCTGTGTAGCAACAGAATTCTGACCAAACAAATGCTGGGTAAGTCACGGGGTAAGTTTTAAGTTTGCTAACCTTTCGCAAGAGAATATTACTTCTGATCATAATGAGGGCATTCAGTGATCCTCTTGGAATGTAAACAAGGAAGGGAGCTGTTAATGCTGGACAAAGATCGTTTTATCTCTGCTTCATGAATAAACTGAGAGGAAATTTTGTAACTCTTGAATTGAAAGGGACCCTGAGGTTCATCTAGTTTACCCCCCTGCTTGGATATGGAATGACTATAGGTATAACATCCCTAAAAGATGTTTCTGGTGTGTAGTACACTAGATCCTTTCATGGCAAGAGAGTTTGTGTGTGTGTGAGTTTACCCTACCATCCATAACTTCACTCCTTCATTCCTGTCTTTCAATTTCCATGCCTGTTGGTGGTTGATTGGAATTATTAGTATATTTCAAGTGGGTTTTTTGGAGAGGATGCGAATTCACTTTCAGAATTATTCCTGAAAGGGTTTTAGGGGTAGTGAGAAAAGGCCGGGTAAGGGTTTATTTGGTAAGATAATTGTATTCCTTCCCAAAGAATTGTTTGGGTTGGTTGGAAAGGGTAGGATAGTTTTTTTGGGGTAGGAAAGTGTTCTTTGCGTTGGATAGGGTTTTTTGGGTAGGGAATGGGTTTTGGGTAGGAAAGCCTCTTAACGCTATCTGCTTAACCTGCTAAGGGTTTTTTGGGTAGGAATTTCCTCCGATATGTGTAGTTGCTGTGCCCTATACACATTCATATTATTGAAACCACTTCGATCTAGAAGTGTGTGTGTCTGTATGTGTGTCTTTTGTTTAACGTGATACATATATGCATGACACATTACAGATAAGATGGCACAGATATATTTTTCCATTTTTAAAATTTATTTTGTTTTTCCTGTTGGTTATGTCTTCAGAGGAAGGCAAAAAACCAACCCTTATCCTAAAAAACCTTTTTAAAAAGGTAAAAAGAGGTATAAACTGGAAAAATTCTTTCCGGATTCCATCATTGGCAATTGGATTGTTTCCTTCCCCAATCGGCTGCTCTGGGGAAGTCACCCAGCACCTTGTATCCTTCTGGCGGGGGCCAGGGAAATGCTTCACAGTGGACTGTGAAAGCATCTGGCTGCTGCCTTCCTGGCAATGCAAGCGTTTCCCTGGCCCTTAACTGGCAGGATACAAGTGGGTGTTGAGTGACTTCCCTAGGGCAGCTGATTGGGGAAAGCCCCCTTCTCCCCCCCGCCCTCGGTGATCTGCCCTGCTGCTGCTCTGCTCATCCCCTTTCTTAACACTTTGAGCTCCCTTTTAACTCTGAGGGCATACTCTTTGGTTAGGGACTCAAGTTTAGACTCGAGTATAAACTCCAATTTAAGTAAGCTCCCACACTGCTGCTGCCCCTGGTAGGTGACGGGTGGGGGAGGGGTAAAGATTTAACCCCACCAGACCATTTCTTCAGGATGAGCAGCACTAAATTGCCTTGACCATATTCTTTCCCCAGAAAGACAGCTAGGAGATTATTAGAAGCTGCCTTCCTGGCAATGCAAGTGTTTCCCTAGCCCCCAGCTGGCAGGACACAATTGGGTGTTGGGTGACTTCCCCAGGGCAGCTGCTTGGGGAAAGCCCCCTTCCACCCCCACCCCCGGGTGATCTGCCCTGCTGCTGCTCTGCTCATCCCCTTTCTTAGCACGTTGAGCTCCCTTTTAACCCTGAGGATGCACTCTTCATTTAGGGGCTCAAGTTTAGACTTGAGTTTAGATTACATGCGGTTGTAAGCTCCCCCACTGCTGCGGCCCCTGGTAGGTGTTGGGGACTTGTATGGGGGGAGGATTTTTCTGGGAGGGGGCTGGATCTGGTCACTGTTCCCTGCTGCAGCTGGAGGTCTTATTTCATTCCTCAGTGGCAGCCTGCTGCTCGTTCATTTCACTTCCCAGCTGCCACACACCGTTGTTTACACAGGAGTCTGAACACAACAAGCAGACACCGCACATGCTTTGCATTAAGAGCCATGCCATTAGCATAAAGCAGCATCTTACGACCCATCTACTGTCGGAACAAACAGACATAAACACCCCAGTCAGCCAGCAGAAAGACACCCTATTTGAATTTTTCAAGCAACCTCACCACTCCAGCAGTTAAGCCATGTCCAGCAACAAAAGAAAGTCACCATCTGGAAGCAGGGTGCCTGAAAACTCCAATTTAAGTTGCACTTCGGTTGTAAGCTTCCACACTGCTGCTGTCCCTGGTAGATGTTGGGGGCTGGGGTGAGGGTGGATTTTGCTGCAGGGGTGAGGGTGGATTTTGCTGCAGTGGAGAGGCCGGATCAGGTCACTGTTTGCTGCTGTGACTCTGACAGAAATGATCTATTTCACTCCTTAGTGACAGGGAAGTTAAATAAACAAGAGCAACACCGACTGCTGCTCAGGAGTGAAGTAGACCCCGAGCTGCAGCAGGGAACAGTGATCGGATCCAGCTTCCACCCCAGCAAAATCCTTCCTCCACTGGAGCCCCCAACATCTAACCATGCCGTACGGAAGCTAAGTTTAAGGATTTAACCCCACCAGACCCTTTCTTCAACATGAACAGCACTTTAAAACGCTCCGGCCACTTTCCTGCCCCAGCACATGTGAAATTAACATGGCAGCTAGGAGATGTTTAGAGACCACCTTCCTGGCAATGCAAGTGCTTCCCTGGCCCCCAGCCGGCAGGATACGAGTGGGTGTTGGGTGACTTCCCCAGGGCACCTGCATGGGGAAGCCCCCCTTCCACCCCCCACCGGTGATCTGTCCTGCTGCTGCTCTGCTCATCACTTTGAGCTTCCTTTTAACTCTGCAGGTGCACTCTTTTTTAGGGACTCAAGTTTAGAGTTAAGTTTAGACTATGTAAGGTTGTAAACTCCACCACTGCTGTTGCCCCTGGTAGGTGTTGAGGACTAGGACGGGGGGAGGATTTTGCTGGGTGGGGGAGTTTGATCAGGCCACTGTTCCCTGCTGCAGATATTTCATTCCTTAGCGGAAGCTTGCTGCTCTTGTTCAGCCGCCCTGAGCTGTTTTAGGAGGGGCGGGGTAGAAATTTGATAAATAAATAAATAAATTTCACTTCCCAGTTGCCTCAGCCTCTCAGGATTTGTTTCAGTCCTCTCTAGGTTATCTGCTGAGTCTGAGAGGAACAATAGTTCCCTATTTTTATGCTCTGGAGGCAAGTGTATACCCGCTCTGCCATTTATCAGTTTGAAAGGCTGCTTCTGACCACCAGAACAAGTGCTGCACCTGTGACATCAGACAAGCAAACATCCAATCAGGAGAAACTCAGTGCCAAACAACCAATCAGGAGACAAGCACACCAGCACACACCATTGTTTACAATGGAGTCCACCACAACAAGCACACACCGCGCATGCATTGCATTAGAGCCATGTGTGATGGGATGGCTCAATCCCCTCCCAAACAAAGGAGGCTAAAACACTGAAGATTTCAACTTAAGGAGGAAAATAAACTATTTAATAAACCGTACATAGATAGGGATGTGGATTAGAGGAAACAAAGTCCAGTCTGGTCTTTGCTCACCAGATGTAATTAATTTTTTTAATACAGTTCTACCCCGCTATTCCCACCACAGGTGGCTCAGAGCGGCGAACAACAATAAAAATATAAAATACAGATATAATATAAACTTTTTAAAACATTAAAAAACAGCAGGGGGGAAAAATCCACCCACCTTTTTCCCCTCTCAAATGCCTGGCGGAACAGCCAGGTCTTACAGCTCCTACGGAACATCAGGATGTCGGGCCAGATGGGTCCCCATTAGGAGGGAGTTCCAGAGGCGCAGCGCAGCCACTGAGAAGGCCCTGTTGTGTGTGGCCCCCCAGGAAACCCGGGGGACCTTAACACGGCGCCCCCGGACGACCGCAGGGGCCGATCCAGAACCCGAGGAGTGAGGCGATCTCGCAGGTAAGCAGGGCCCAGGCCGTGTAAGGCTTTATAGATTAAAACCAACACTTTGAATTGGGCTCGGAAGACTATTGGCAGCCAGTGCAGAGACCGGAGCACTGGTGTAATGTGCTCCCGGCGACCCAGCCCCACCAAGAGCCGGGCCACCACGTTCTGCACAAGCTGCAGCTTCCGAGCCGTCACCATAGGTAGCCCCACATAGAGCACATTGCAGTAGTCTAACTGAGAGGTGATAAAAGCATAGATGATCGTGACCAGGTCCAGAACCGAAACCAGTGGCCGAAGCCACCGCACCAGATGTAACTGGCGGAAGGCACTCCTCATCACAGCCTCCACCTGGAGATTCAGGTGGAGCTGCGCATTGTCGGAGAAATTCTGCTGAGTGGAGGCCATAAATGAGAGGAGGCTGCACAGAGACATCTATCAGGTCAGGCTTTATTGCAGGATACACAGCAGCTGTGGGGCTGAGGCTCTTTGGATCATCGGATCTCACACAAAAGAGAGGCATATATATTTATACATTTTCATATAGCACCATGCTTCTGGTCATGACCCAGTCAATGCACAGTTCTCTGTTTCCCCAGCCCCAATCAAAACACAGTATTCTGCTTGGTCCCTTTATATGGTAACTAGCATTCGGTGTTATATAACTGATGGGTTTACTGTGCAGGTCAATGCTGAATCATGTCTGTGATTTGTACGGCGCTTGTGCTGAAAGTCTCTGCTTAATCTCTACTGCGTCTGCATCAGTAAATCACTACTGTGTCTGCGCTAGTAAGACCTTGGGAACAGGCACAGGCAAAGCTAATCTACATACAGTGTTCTACCACAGGATCGAGGAGCACCCCCAGGTTCCGCACTTGGGACGTCAGCGGAGGGCACGCTCCATCAATCGATGGAGCTGTCAACTCCACCGACCTACCCACTAACATCACCTCCGTCTTTTCAGAATTCAGTCACAGTCGGTTAACCCTCATCCAGTCCCCCACAGCTGCCGGGTAAGCACTGAGAGCCGGACCTGGGTCGGTCGAAAATGAGAGATACAGTTGGGTGTCATCCGCATACTGATGACACCTCACCCCGAACTCTCTGATCACCTTGTCAAGCGGCTGTATCTACACGTTGAACAGGAGAGGGGACAAAGCCAAACCCTGCGGGACCCCACACAGGAGGTCTCGGTGCAATGAAAAAGAATCACCGAGTACCACCTGCTAAGGTCTTCCTGTCAGGAATGAGCGGAACCATTCAAGAACAATCCCGCCCATCCCTGCACTGTCCCGCAGGCGCATCACCAACATCTCATGATCAATAGTGTCAAATGTTGTCGAAAGATCTAAAAGGACCAATAGGATCAATCGACGCTGGTCCTTTTCTCGGCGAAGGTCATCCACCAAGGCCACAAGTGCTGTCTCAGTGCCATGCCCTGGACGAAAACCAGACTGCGAGGGATCAAGATAACTGACGCGGTCGAGATGCCCCTGGAGCTGCTGAGCCACCAACAGGGAGTTCTGGTTCCCACAGGCTTTCCACTCCTGGATGGAGCATTGTCCAGCACTCGGTTTATGTACTCACAGGTGCCGATCCATGCCATAAGGATGACATCTTCAATCTTTTCCCCTAGATACCTCGGAGCTCACAGTGGCTGGTGGAACCTCACTGTCCTTGGTCACAGCCTTATTATTCCCCAACACCCTTACCCTCAGAACAGTTTCTCCCCTTTCCTGGGTAGCCACCTTCTACCTTCCCTGTGTACACCACACTCCACAACCAGTTTCCCAAGAGAGCTCACTAACTCACACCATCTCTCTCCCTTCCTGGTTCCAACTGAACTCATTTGAACTCCCTCCCCCCCCCCCCCCCCAATTACATTCTAAGGCCCAGCATGAGCCAACCTTCCCCTTGGCCTTGCAGCATGACTCAGACTGTTACACATTCCATTAGCATAAAGCAGCATCTTGTGACCCATCTACTGTTGGAACAAACAGACATAAACACCCCAGAATCAGCCCACAGAAAGAAGACATCCTATTTGAATCTTCAATTGACTTCAAACACCTACTCCAGCAGTTATGCCATGTCCAGGAACAAAAAAACGTCACCACCCAGGAGCACAGAGTCTGAGAACTACAGTGCAAGCAATGGGAGGCTTTGCATTAGAACTCCAACCCACCTTAACTTAATGGAGCAGCTACCGGCCGCTCCATAATAATGCTGATGACGTTTTGACCCAGGAGGCATTGATTTTTGGACTTGTTGGAACTGAAGTCATCCCCGCTATTTCATCTGCCCCAACTGCAGAATATGTTGACTCAGGACCCAGTAGCTCAAAAGAATCCCCCTCTGGCCAGGCTGACAGCCTGGCAATTTAACACCATGAGTTTAGGTGTTTGGGCTGTTTAGATTCTTTGCTAGATATACCTCCTTCTCAGTCAGAAGAGAGTCCACCAAGTGAATTTATCAAAGCACTTGGAGGCTGTTTGTAGGTTGGTGTTGCCAAAAAAGGAGAGCTCAGTTTAGGTCTGTGTTGGTGTCTTTGCAATCTGGCATAGAGAAACTGTTAAAGCACAGTACTTTGACCCGGGAGCTATCCAGCGTTGGATAGTGTCCTAAGCTATCTATGGAATGATCTCTTTGCCCCCCCCCCCCCAGTTGCTCACAGTTTTCTTTCCTTTAACCTTTTATGTAACATAGTGTTAAAAGCTCTTGTTAGCTCTCCCTTCAAGCCATAGAGAGTGGTTTCTCTATATTTTCTATCCATTAAATTGGATAGCTATCGCTTCGACCAGGAGGGTATTGGAGTTGGGAGCTCTTTCTGTGGATTCTGCCATATGTATTTTTCATAAGGAGTCAGTGATTCTTGCAATAGATCCTTCCTTTATTCCTAAAGTTAATACTGTCCTTCGTAGGGCACAGGAGATGGTTTTCTTCCTCCTGTCCAAGTACTGTTAATCTCCAGAAGAGGTTATGGCACTTCTTAGACATACGTAAGGTCTTGAGGATTTACCTGAATTGAATTTGTATCAGGCAGTCCTCTGCTTTATTTGTGTCTTGCTGCAAGCAAGGGAAAAAAGGCATCCAAGGCAGTAATTTCTAGATGGGTTGCTGCTTGCATTGCTGAGGTTTATAGGGCCATGATCTATTTCCGCTCACTTGTTGAGAGGCATGGTGACATCCTGAGCATTTAGAGCTTAGGCACCGTCTGATGAAATTTGTAGGGCAGCAAACCTGGTGGTTTCTGCTTTCACTAGGCATTATAAGGTAGGCATACTTTGACTAGGCATTAGAAGATACACACTCTGGCGGCTGAGGTGGCTTTTGGAAGAAGCATGTTACAGAGAGTGTTGAAGTAACTCCTTAGTGTAGGATTACTTATGTTGAAGTTTTCTTTATTCTTTCCTAATTCTGGTGGTGGGGTGGTCACTGCGCTTGGGTACATTCCCAGAGTTGCCAAATTACTGTCCATGAAGACCGAAGAGAAAGGAAAATTGAGTTCCTTCTTGGGAATTTTCCTTCTCGAAGGGATTCATGGACATCTGTCCCACCATGAGGAACTGAGATGCCAAATTCAGTTTTTACTTCTATCAGGTTTAGCCTGGGAGTATGTCTCACTGGAGTTTTTAGTAGGGGAGAAGTTAGAGTTAAAGGTGTTCTTTGAGGTTTAACATGTTTGTCCTGCTGCCAGAAGTTATACATATAGGTTTGAGGCTGGTGGACAACTGGAGTGGGAGGGATCCAGAGCCCCACTGACCGTGCTCTGAAGGAACTTTGGAATTCTGCCTCCTGCTTGTTGAGGTGGTGATCATTCCCCAAAGTTGCAAAATTACTGTCCTTGAAGCCCTTGGACAAAGAAAATTCCAAAAATAAAGAACCCAATTTTTCTTTCTGTTCATTTCCCCCCCCTCCCCCCCCCAGCCACATCACATTGCTGATTCATGTTCAACTTGTGAGCAACCACAATCCCTGCTGCCAAGCTAGGTACCCCCCGTTTTATACTCGTGCATTTGATTTTTCTTCCTTAAATGCAGAACTTTATCTTGGTTGAATTTAATTTTGTGAACGTCAGTCCTGATTTCTAACCTATCAAGACTTTTTTCTGTTTGAATTCTAGTTTTCCCTTCCAATGTCTTAGCAATCCTTTCCAGTTTTGTGTCATATCTGAACTTGATAGGTATTTCCTCCACTCCTTCTGTTCATCCAAGTCATTAGTAAAACTGTTGAATAGCACCAGACTCAGGACAGGTACAAAATAAGCCATTACAGAAATCTTTCATCGGAAGCGATAGCCTGAACACTAGCACAGATGTACAAAATGTTTATAGTAGTCGCTTTGG
Organism: Sphenodon punctatus; assembly: GCA_003113815.1. NCBI lineage: Eukaryota > Metazoa > Chordata > Lepidosauria > Sphenodontia > Sphenodontidae > Sphenodon > Sphenodon punctatus. The sequence continues at coordinate 1,311,245 of QEPC01000931.1, read as the reverse complement.
GAAATGGGCAAAAGTAACAGAACTGGTCACAAATGTTTTTTTACAGGATTTATAAGGGTGAGAATGTGTGGCCATGGGGACCTAAATCATGGGATTAGGGCTGGAGATAAAAGTGATACAGAGGAGGTTGCAGCTGAAATACTTATCCACAGCTCGACTGACCTGAGATACCTGGACTCCCTCAAACACTCTTATTTTAAGCCAACTCATCTCAAATGACCAAGAGGGTAACCCAACCCAGAAAGGTTTAAGGCTTAGAGTGCTGGCATTTGTAACTGGGGAAATACTGCTTTCAGGACATTTTTAAATTCTCTGCTTCATTTGGATATTTTTAGAATTATTTTCCCAAATGGAGAAATGTTAAGTACATAAATTAAGAAAACAAAGTTCTCAGGTGTGATCACAAATGAAGCAATTTCTTCTTTGAGTGGCTCCATGATTCTCACTTATGGAATCACGTGATGCCTTTTGGAATCTAGATAGCTTGCACTGTAATAAAGTTCCATTGTTCTTAGTTTTATTACATTGTTTATAGTTTTCTATAGTTCATAGTTGTTGGTTTTTAGATTTTGTGTAGAAATTCAACTGCAATAGAAAGATAGAAAAGCGTGGGCTTTGTCCCACTGACCATTATGGCCTCCTCAACTAAGCACCCCAGCTTCAAAAGATGCACATCTTGTGTGACTGTGATCCCACTTTTGGATCAGCACGAGCAATGTCTGCTCTGCCTAGGGGAAACCCAAGTAAGCAGGGGCTGCCCTGCCTGTGTGGCTTTTTTGAAATGATCTGTCAGTGTTTGCTGCCGCAGGATCAGAGAACTGTTAACCAGAAAGGCACTGGAGCCTCACGATGCTCCTACCTGCCCCAGCATGGGCAGCCAAAAATCAAAGAAGAGGCACGATAAAGAGAAGCCTTGTAAAGAGAAGCCTTTTAAGACCCTCCCCTTCCAAGCCGCGATCCATTTAGAACACTGATACCATAACGGTGCTGCCCGCCCAGGGCGAAGGAGGTGACCTGATTGAGAGTCTTTCTATCCTCACAGATGACTGTCATGCTGCTCAGGAACCGGGGAACGCTACCAGCGTTGCTGGAGAGACTGTTTCACTCTCCAGATCTGGCTCCAATACTAAGCTGGCACCATATCAACACAGCACATACTGCCCCCAGGGCTGCATGAGAGAGAAGCGGCACTATTAGCTTTCACCAGCCACCACCATTGCAGCATCTGGCACTGAGCCCTTCCAGCAGCACACAGGAAAAAAGGCACACAAAATCAAACGCATCCATCTTTCTTCCTCACATGAGGACTTGGTAATGGAGCTCACGTGTCCACCACCAGTACAGAAATGAAAACTCTACATGCAGGAGGTACTCTCGGACAGGCATCACTCTTGTAGCCCTTGGCACTGACCAGGATCAAACTGGGTTCCCTCAGCCTATGGGTCCCCTGTGCATAAAAGGGGAGGATGGCAATACGAATCCCCCACGCACAGGAGGGGATATTTTCCACCAGATTGGGGTCCGGAAAGATACCACTACCAGAGCATGATACATGAACCACCCCCCTTTTACCACCACATGCCAGGTGGCTCCAGCTATGACTCTAGTACCCAAATGTCCAATATGGTGGTTCGGATAGAACAACCATTCCATGGCAACCTCCAACCTCCTCCCAGGGACTCTGATGCGGACCGCCCGTAGCAGATCACCTTCAAGAGACAGCTCTTCTTCTTCTTTAAGAAACTCAGTGACCAGATTACCTAGAAGGAAAACCAGAAATATGACACTGAGCAGGGCTAGAGACCGTAGTCCATCCCCAACCCTGGAACAAACATATGCAAGTTGCTCAACAATCTCAGACACCGCAGACGCTCCTACACTATCAGCGGCGCAAACTCTTCTCCAATCCCTCATGAGGGATGCACCTCACGGCCCGCACCAAGATCAGACTATAACGGCCCAACCAGCTGCACCCTCTCCACAACAAGAGGATGACCTCCCTCCACCACCCAGTGACAGCATCTCTGATCCGACTCCAGTGCTAAAATTTCCAGATTATGCTACGTTAGGTTAATGATAACTCTGTCTCAAATTCCAGCAAAAGAACTAAGATGACACCAGTGGGATCAGTCTTCGGCATCTTGGCGGGCAGGAGTCAAGGCCAAATATCTCCTCTGCTTTTTGAAGAGCTTATGGAACCTTCAAAGACAGCTTGGACAACCCCTTCCTCAGCAACACCAATTATTAAGCTTGCGGGTGCCCTCTACCAAATCAATCACAATACCACTATGTTCTCCCACCATCACAAGCCAAATTCTATGGTGGTTGGTTGCCACAACGTCTACAAAGCCAGTCTCTGGATCTGTATGAACAACACCATTGGACAAGGAGGACTACTGGCTAGATGTTCTAGGCCGCAAAGCATTCTCGGCAGCCACGCTGACCCAACAAATGACCAGCTATGTAGTTGCCATGGCTGCATACCAGCATAATATCAGGGATCGCCTCGTCCTCCGCACTCTGGAGCAGCTCCTTTGGTCTGCTGGGGGTGCCTTCTTGGAGGTCCCCCGTGTTAAGCGGGGGGCCACAATGGAGAGGGCATTCTTGGTGGCCGGGCCGTGTCTTTGGAATTCCCTCCCGGAGGAAGCTCACCTGGCCCCAAGCTTTATCCTCCTACCCTTCCTTATTTTTTGTTATAATCTTGTCTTTCCCTGTTTTAATTGTTGAGATTTTTATGATGTTTTCAGTATTGTTTTATATGAGATTTGTTAGTCGCCCCAAGCTGTTTGCAGAAGGGGCGGGGAATAAATATATTAAATAAATAAATAATCTGTGGACAAGATCATGAGCCTCAACTGATCAAGCTGAGAGGTTGGCCCTGCATAGGGAAGTCTTCCTCTTAGCGCAATTTCAACTAACCTCAGCAGTGCACTCAGCTGACTTGGCAGTTACAGCAGTTACCATCCTTCACTATGCCTGGCTCCGGGTCTACGGCACTCACCCCAGAGAACAAGGCAAGCCTGGAAGATCTTCCCTTCAAGGGCGAGGGCCTGTTTTCCGAACTCACTGATGACTCTTCAGAAAATAAGGGAGACTTGCCAAACAGCTAGAGTGCAAGGCGTAATCAGTCAACCACCAAAGCATCAGTACGGTCAGTCAGCCTATTACCACCAGCATAGGCCTTCCTTTCATCAGCAAAGATACTGTTTGCAACAGGCACCTACCAAACAATGAGACGAAGTTACTCAAGGCTAAGGCAAAAGAGCAGACAGGGCCATGCTTCCTTGAGCCCCCAGCCCAGGTCGTGACTTTGATAGCTACCAGGTGAAGTGCCTTCAGCAAGCCAATCCCACATTTAAGGACCGACTGTGCCCCTGTCCAGGGCATGGACAGCCATTACCTTGGATTGATGGGTCCTTCAGGTTGCAAGATTGGGATACTCCATCCAATTTGAATCTTTCCCACCCCTCCCCTGCTCCTTTTTAGGGACTCCTTCCACAAGGCAGAGCTTGTTCTTGATGTCTGCTCCATATTGCAAAAGGGTGTGATAGAGGAAATACCATTAACCACCCCGGGTCCGGGTTGCATTCTAGATATTTCCTCATAGATCAGGAGGATGGAGGTACAAGGCCTATCCTTGATTTACGTTGCATTAGTAAGTTTGTGAGGTGGTTCAAATTCTGTATGGCCCCTCTCTCCACCATCCTGCAGCCCTACAAAGACATACATGACTTGTGGCACTTGACCTTAAGAATGCATACTCCCACATAACAATCAGGCGTTTACACATAAAATATCTCCGGTTTACTGCAGATGTTGTCAAAAGTTGGTCCTTCCATTCAGCCTTTCAACCGCCCTGTGGGTGTTCACCAAGTGCATGACACTGATAGCAGTAGAGCTACGTTGTTGAGGAGTTGCCATCTACCCCTACCTGGATGACTGCCTGATTGCAGCCGAATTGGCTGCCACATTGTGAAATCATGTAAATGACACCATAGACTTCCTACAGTGCTTGGGACTGTTAATCAATTACCAGAAGTCATGGCTTGCACCTACCCAGATCCTTCCATTTATAGGTGCAGTCATTGACACCAGGCAAGAGAGAGCGTTTCTACCCATGGAGCATTTTCAGGCAATCTCTACCATGGTAGCGGCTATACATGTAAGAACCCACCAGGAAGGTAAAGTTCTGCCTCCGCCTCTTAGACATCTTTGTGTCCACCATGATGGTCACCCCATGTGGGAGACTTCGCCTCAGACCATTGCAGTATTGGCTCAGAGACAATTACATACCTCGCCTAGATAGTCTCTCGAAACGCCTTAACATGTATACCACGCCCTCCTGTGGTTGATTAGACTGTGCAATACCCTTATTGGTATGCCATTCCACCACAACGACTTGCAGTTAACACTCACCACAGATGCCTCCATGGACAGATAGGGAGCGCACTATGAGGACCTCACTACTCAAGGGACTAGAGAAAAGCCTCCAAAAAAGCCTGCTAGAGCTCAGAGTGATCCATCTGGCGCTCAGGGCATTTCAACCTCGCCTCAGATGCAAGTTGTTACAAGTGGTCCCAGACAACATGACTGCCATGAACTATCTGAACAAGCAGGGTGGGGCAAGATCAAAGAGCCTCACAAACGAAGCAATGAAGATATGGTACTAGTGCATAGCAAACGAGGTAGCCCCAACAGATTTCCACCTATCGGGAGAACAGAATTTTCTGACAGAGCACCTCAGCAGACATTACATGTACCAACACGAATGGTCCCTCACAGACTCGATAGTGCAAACCCTCTTCCACTGCTGTGGCATGCCAAACATAGACTTGTTTGCCAGTGAACGCCATCAAAACTCCCTCACTTCTGCAGCAGGGATGGAGAGCCAAAGGTTCCATCTCCAATGCCTTCACCATCCTGCGTGGCATGGCATCTAGTATGCTTTTCCACTGTTTCCACTACTTCTGAAGGTGATATACAAGACCTGTAGGGAGAGAACCAAACTAATATTAATTGCCTCAGCATGGCCCCGTCAGACATGGTACGCTTGCCTCGTGGCAATGTCCACGGACTCGTGGCCCCTCCCCATATGATGGGACCTAATCTCACAGCACAACAGGCTTCTCCTCCATCCGGATCTCAAACCCCTGCATCTCACAGCATAGTGGAAACCTCTCACAACCTGCCACCTGAAATAGATGAGATAATCTTCAAAGCAAGGAACTCCTCCACTAGAAGAATGTATGGAGGCAATGGCACATGTCACGCCTGGTCTGTGTAATTTTAATTTTGACCAATAAAAATCAATCAATCAGAAGAATGTATGAAGCTAAATGGAAATGTTTTCGCATATGGTGTCAGGAGAATGGACTAGATCTCCACCATCTACCTCTATCCTCACTTACCTTCTGAGGCTGTGACACGAGGGTGTCTCATTCACATTAGTCATAGTCCATCTCGCAGCCCTATTTGCACACTTATTTAACAGTCAGGGTACAACCCTGTTTTCAGAGGACATAACAGAAATTCTTAGAGGAATCAGAAATTCTTAGAGGGATTACTAAATCTATACCCATTAGTCTCCGCTCTAATTATTATTATTAACAAACATTTATATAGCGCCAGCAGTGTACCTGGCACTTTACAAAGTAATAATATAGACACGGTCCCTGCCCCTAGGGCTTACAATCTGAGACAGGAGCTGGGGGAGAGACATAGGAAGGGGAACAGAGGGAGCGACAAGGGGTCTAACATTTATGAAGATGCGAGGTCTCAGGTGTATGTACTTGGCTTGGTTACAATGAGAATGACAGCAGGCAGGTCCATGTGGCAAGGATAAGGGTAAACAGACCGTAGGTATCGGAAATAGCGGCTCAGCAGGATAAAGAGTCAGACAGAGCAGAGCAAAAGAGGTGAGTTTTAAGGAGAGATTTGAAGGTATGAAGGGAGGGGGCAAGGCGGATGTGGACAGGGAGGGAGTTCCAGGCATGGGGGGCAGCAAGTGAGAAGGGACGAAGGCGCTTAGGGGAGCAGGGAAGGCGTGGAAGGGTGAGAGAAGGGACAGAGGAGGAGCGAAGTGCACGGGCTGGAGTATGGAGGGCGATAAGTGCAGAGAGGTAGGGGGGAGCAAGGTTGTGAAGAGCTTTATAGGTGAAGACTAGGAGCTTGTGCAGGATTCGTTCAGGAAGGGGAAGCCAGTGAAGCGAAGAGAGGAGGGGCTGCACATGGTCGAAGCGACTGGCGAGGTAGATGACCCTGGCAGCAGAGTTTTGGACAGAGATGAGGGGAGAAAGGTGAGACCGGGGAAGGCCAGTGAGAAGGAGGTTACAGTAATCGAGGCGAGAGATGACCAGAGCATGAACAAGAGTTTTGGCAGACGAGACAGAGAGAAAAGGGCGAATCTTAGCAATGTTATGGAGGGAGAAGCGACAGGATTTAGCAACAGAGTCAATGTAGGGTTTAAAAGAAAGGGCTGAGTCAAAGATGAAGCCTAGGCTACGGGCTTGGGGGACAGGCAGGATGGTGACTCCATCAATAGTTATTGACAGTGAGGAAGGAGAGGAAGGATGAGGGGGGAAGATAAGGAGTTCAGTTTTAGCCATGTTGAGTTTGAGTTGACGTTGAGACATCCAGGTAGAGATGTCAGAGAGACAGTTGATGAGACGAGCTTGAACAGAGGGAGAGAGAGAGGGAGTAGAGAGATAGAGTTGAGTGTCATCAGCATAGAGGTGGTATTGGAAGCCATGGGAGGCAATGAGTTTGCCTAAGGATGAGGTATAGATCGAGAAGAGGAGAGGGCCAAGAACAGAGCCTTGAGGAACACCAACTGAGAGGGGGAAGGAGGAGGAGGCGGAGTTGGAGAGAGACACATTAAAGGAGCGGTCAGAGAGGTAGGAGGAGAACCAGTTATGGACAGAGCCACAAAAGCCAAGGGAGTGAAGGGAATCCAGCAAGAGTGAGTGGTCAACAGTATCGAAGGCAGCAGAGAGATCAAGGAGGACAAGAATGGAATAGAGACGTTTAGATTTAGCCACCAGAAGATCGTTGGTGATCTTAGCGAGAGCAGTTTCAGTAGAATGAAGGGGGCGGAAGCCAGATTGGAGGGGGTCAAGGGAGGAGTTGGAGGATAGGAAGTCAAGGCAGCGGGAGTAGACAACACGTTCAAGCAGCTTGGAAGCAAAAGGAAGGAGTGAGACAGGACGATAGCTAGAAGGGTCAGAGGGGTCAAGAGTGGACTTTTTGAGAATAGGAGAGACTGTGGCATGTTTGAAGGCAGAAGGGAAAGAGCCAGTAGAGAGGGAGAGGTTGATGATGTGCAGGAAGGAGGGGGCGACAGTGGGAGTAATGGAGGTGAGGAGGCGGGAAGGAATGGGATCAAGGGGGCAAGTGGAAGGGTTGGAGGAGGAGAACAGAGAGGAGATTTCCTCAAGGGAGGCAGGGGAGAAGGAGGACAGGAGAGAAGGAGGGGGAGGAGGGAGAGGGGTGGGAGTGGGAAGAGAAGAGGAGTGGGAAGCAATGTCGAGGCGGATCTTGTCTATCTTGGAGGTGAAGATAGACAAGATCTATCTTCACCTCCAAGGTGAGCAGAAAGGGAAGAAGGAGGAGTAGGACAGGGAGGCTTGAGGAGGGAGTTAAAAGGTAGAGAACAGACGGCAAGGGTCCCGAGAACAGGACTCAATGCGGCACTCTAGGCTCTGAGCCCTTTAGCACCAAGGGGACAGCAAAGACTTTTGGGAACAGGCTGGGTCTCTTACCACTGCCATCCATGGGCTGCCAGTAGCATGTGTCCCTCTGGGGCTGCCGTCTCCCTACACTGGCATCGCAGCCCTACCAAAACCCATGGATGGGCACATGGAGAATAGAGATGCCCAGCTGGGACATGTCTTCACAGAGCAGTGCATTGTGGGATGGTGGTAAGAGGAAAACAATCGGCTGGTTTTCCTCTCTCTTCAAGACTCCATTCACACACACACCCCCAACAAGGGGGCAGACCAAGGGAGCAGATGGGCCCTGCCCAGCTCCTACCCTACTGCAATGGGGTCTTAGCATATGTGGGTGATAGGTTGGTTCTGATCTGTATGAGGTTGGGGGGGGGGGGTCTGCCGGGGCAGAGAGGAGCCTTCTGTTGAGACTGGGAATCCGTCTTGTGAGGGGGGTTGTGCCAGGTTCTTAAGTCTGACAGGAAGCTAGAGTGCCCCATTGGAGTCTCACTCTAGTACTGTCTAGACTCACTAAATCACCCTTTGAACCCTTAGCCACGACATCCCTCCAACACTTGTCTAACGAGGTCATTTTCTTGGTTGCACCCCAGTGGAGTCTCTCTAGTATTGTCTAGACTCACTAAATCACCCTTTGAGCCCTTAGCCACGACATCCCTCCAACACTTGTCTAACGAGGTCATTTTCTTGGTTGCAGTCACCTCAGTCAGGAGGGTTGGAGAATTAGCAGCTCTGAGAGAATTGCCTCCCTACCTCATGTTCTTTAGAGACAAGGTCCAACAGGTTTCTTTTCATCCAAAAGTAGTTTTAGTTTTTCATATTAATCAGGTCCATCACCCTACCAACCTTCTTCCTCTGACAACGCTCTGCATCTCTCGAGACATCATTACCCACGCTAGATGTCCACTGTACACTAGACTTCTGCATTCAACACAGTCCCTGTATGTAAGACAGACTCCCTCCTTGTAACAATAGGGAGTAGGACCCAGGGGAAGAAGCCATCTTCCTAATGCAACTCTAGCGACTAGAGCACTTTGCTACCAGTTATGGGGGTAGCAGAGCACCAGATTGTCTAAGCACATTCTACAAGAGCATTTGCCTCCACAAGGGCAGCATTTCAGCACATTCTGATCTAGGATATCTGCAGAGCCAGTACATGGGCCACTCCAGATATGTTCATCAAGTACTATGCCCTCGACCTGGCGTAGTATCACCATCACAAAGCCACTCGAAGAAGACATAAAGGTTATTTACCGTAACATTCTTCAAGATGGCTCTGTGCATTCTCACTTCCTATCCACCTAACTGTAATAAAAAGGCAGTAGTACACTTATATTCTCTGTCTGCCCTGCTGGGTGGAAAGGAACTGAGGAGATAGACTCCACCCCTTCCTTTTATGCCCCTGTGCTCTCACAGGGAGTGAGTTGGAGGGGGATGGAGCCACTGAGCTTTCAGAACTTTCTGATGGAAGCTAGCAGCGGACTGCTGTTAGAGCAAGCGTTTTTGATTTACAACAGCATCACGTGATCCCATAAGTAAGACTGCACTGAGCTATCTCAAACTAAGTTATGGTAAGTAACCTTTATTTCCCCCCATTACCTATATTATAAATATTGACAATAAAGAAATGGAGCTTGTCTTTTTTGCATTTCTGGTAAGATTTGCTTACAGTATTTTTAATGCTATTAATTTGCTTTTGTTTGATGACTCCCTGTTCTTCCTTCATGTTCCTCAAGTCTCAGGGCATCTATGGCCAAGCTGCCTGTTTGTTCTATCATGTTGGTCACATGACTCCCCAAGACAATTCCCTCCTATTGTGGTTAACTATATTAAAATGGCTGGAATCCCTATTAATATATCCTGTTTTATTGTTTTCCTTGAGTGTTGCTATTTTGACGTTATTCATTGTCTTTTTTAACAAAATAGCAGCAAAACTTGATGGGCCAGAGTTTGCACAATCCGCCTTGGCTAGTGTTCTCACCAAAAAACCCACAACAAAAAACAGTTTTGAGTATGTGAGGCATTTGCAGATGAGGAGGTGATGCTAGAGCTTACCTCTTTCAGTTATGAGGTGAAATCCTTGCCCGCTTTTGCTTCTCTATGTGGAGGGTCTGAAAATCCAAGATCCAGCTAAGGAAGGGTTGCTGAGGACAGTTGCTAGGCTGTCTTCAGGGTAAATGCCATAGCAGTTATCCACAGTCAGTTCACTTCAATAGGTAATCATAGCACCATAGAGTGGGAAGTGACTGCAAGGGCTATCAAGTCCAGTCCCCTACTTCGTACAGGATTTGCCATACCAAGATCATTCCACATGTATGCGAATTCTAGCCGCCTCTTAAAAACGTCTAGTGATGGAGAATCTACAACCTTCCCTAGTCAGTCCGTTCCTTTTGTCTGTCTGGAATTTCCTCCGGATCAGTCTAAATCTCCTTAGCTGCAGCTTGGACCTATTGTCCTGCCTCATCTCCTCTCTCCCCCCCTCTCCCCAACAAAAGAGAACAGTTGCACTCCATCTTCTTTATGGCTGTCTATCATATGTTTGTAGACTCTTATTATACCCCCCCTTAGTTGTCTTTTCTCCAAGCTGAGCACACCAGAATCCTTCAACATCTTTGTTGCTCTCCTCTGCACGCTCTCAAACGTGCGTTTTTCCTTATTAAAGTTCAGTTCCTCAACTTGCTATGATCATTTTGAATTTTTATCCTGTTTGCAGTCCCACCCAATTTTGTGCCTGCAAATTTCACAAATATACTCCTTCATCCAAGTCAAAAATAAAATGTTGAACAGTATTGGTTTCAGAAATGACCCTTTTGGAGCCCCACTTGAGACAGTCTCTCAATCGGACATTGACCCATTATTTACTGTTTTTGCTTAGGATCAATTAAACAGTTACTTATCCACCTTATGGAGGGTGGATGGAGGATCATGGAGAGGCTGCTGTAGTTCAGACATTACATCGGGTAATGTCTGAAGGTAATGTTTCATCGGGTACTGAGGATTGAGAGGGTGCAAAAACATCCTCTTATAAAACCACCTTATTGCCGTCTTCCCATCCTTCCCATGTGCTGCGACTTCTGTGCTTTGTTGCTGAGAAGTGCAGAATGAATCTTGCCAATGGAACTGGATGTGTAAATCATTGCTAGAAAAATTTATTTTTATTTTATGTCTGTATCTTGCTGAGCTGTGTACGTCTCCCACCCAATGTTTCTGTATTTTATTATATTGTCTCTTTATTGATTTGGTTTAAATTCATTCCTTTTTTTTCAGCAATCCTTTAACCCTTTAACCTTCTTTCATTGCAAATGATTACTTCCCTGTTGATTAACATTACATGGGCATCACCTCTGCCCCATACTACACCTGCTAATTTTTTGAGATTAGAAACTGGAGTCAGTAATCTGAGAATTATCGCTATGTTAGCTGTTATCAATCTGTGGTTTAAAATATTAGCTAGTTCTCCCAACAGACTTGCCAAACAGTGTTACCTTGAGGACTCCACTCTTCCTTTTGAGAGCAGATCTCCATGGTTGCGCAGTGTATTCTACACTTTGACATCATGCAGGTTAGGATCTCTCCTTGTTAACCATGATAGGCTACTCCCAGAGCAGAACAAGAATGATGTTAAAACTGAGATTTAGAGGTGGCATCGGTTAGATTATCTAAAATTGCTTTATTTTACATCTGTTGGTATCCGGAGATTGGATTGGCAGATTTTTTAAGATTAGAATTGCACCATAAACTAAGGACATCCTTATGCTGCTTTTGATGTGAACAGATGCCTTCAGCTGTGATAGTGAGGAGACGTTCTGGTATTCCCAGGGACAAGAGAGATTGTACCCGTCAGTTGGGTGGGTTAGAAGATCTAGTCCATTATGTAATGCATTGTATGTTCTTTACTGATATTAGGCATGATTTGCTTCAGCCCCTCTGGTCTAAGGTATGGTTCCTAGACCAGCAGGAAAGGAAGATTTGGTTATTTCAATATAATGATCCTATTGTAATCTCAAAATTGGCTTTGTTTGCATATAAAGCTAAATCTATCCGAGTCAAACACCCACTGATTTTATTGTTTTATGTTTGTATTTTAATTTAATTTTTCTATTATGTGAATTGTTTGAGACTGTTCATGATTGGCCAGGGCAAAAGCTGGAGCCTAATAAAATTGATCAATCAATCATTGGGTTTCACCTCCTTCAGGCTCTGAATTAACTGTAAGTTATTGTGATTTATTTTCAATAAATTTCAGAGTAAAAGTGTTCCTATAAAAGCAAAATTGGCTAAGTAGTAGTTGCCCCCTTGGAAAATGGAAATCAACCTTAAGCCCCAATTGAACCTCTCCCCGCTATTATAAAATCATACCTGTTTGTGCCAGGCAACACTACTGAGTGATACAGAGTAGAGGAGAGCATGCTTAGCAGATCTGCCTATGCAAATCCATGCTTATCTCCTAGAAGGAATGCTTTGGGTGTTGCAGTTTAAGAGGGAGCAGCATCCGACGCTGTGGGCTTTCACTACTCTAGATGTTTGCTCAGTTGTAATTGCACTCACAGTAGCCTTCACTTCAGCACATGCCACCTATAAACAAGTGAGGGGGTCTCATTGAATAGCCAATAGATTGTTTCCTCAAGCCAGCCATTGAGAAAGCATTTGCTCTTTGCTGATTTATCATTGTAGTAGTGTAGAGTCTGTTTCCTGTTCCATGATATAATCTTGAGAGGAAATAAGGCCCATGATGTTTCCATTGTACAGTCCACTTATTGTGTATGGGGGACAAAGACCCTTTCCAAGCAAGGCTCAGAGCTTTGTGCTTTTAAGTTGTCTCTGAGAGGAGTGCTGATTTGGGGGAGATAGGGGAGCTATGGAAATTGGGTGCTTCTGTTTTTTCATTCTGTTTTGGCTTCTTGATTATTTTTCTTTGAGGTCATAGAATCAAGGAGTTGGAAGTGACTCCGAGAGTCCATCTAGTCCAGATCCCTGCTTGGATGCAGGATGAATACAGTTGCGTCATCCATGGCAGATGGCTGCCAAGTCATCTAGGTAGCAAAGTCACCATAGTGGGTGTGTCTACACCTAACACCTTTCCAGCTGTCATGTGGCAGGGGTGCCTGTAGAGCTGCTTGCCCTTTGCTGATGGGGGAAGGCAATGTCATTTGGCATGGGGTTTTCCCACACCCCACATGTTTCCCCCAGGTGGGGCCAAGCTACAGGCGGGGGCGCTATACTGGAGCATGTGTGCAGGGAGCTCCTCAAGGAGAAGTGAGACTGTTCTTCCAAAGGATATGTCTGCATCTAAACTTTGCTTCCTCCTCTCACAGCTCTTCGTTACGTGCAGAGTGCCCAGTCATCGGTGCCTCCACAGGCATTACCTGGCAGAATAGCTTTTGTTGGCAAATAATTTCCCTTGGCTTCCTGGCCATGTTACCCATATATTTGTAATGTGATATTAATCTCTGCTGGCATTAGGAGGCAGAAAGCTTTGTACCCATCTCCTGCGTGGGGGTGTGGAGCAGCAGTTCTGTGCTTCAGAAGGGGCTGGCATGATTAAACTGGAATGGGGATGGGTTCTAAAGGGAACCTTGCCTAGTTGTAGAGGCAGATGCTGGGATTTTGGATCGGGATCACTGAGGACCAGTCTGTGTGAATAAAAGCAAAGAGCTGTGTCAAAGGTAATGAATTTATTTTATCTTGTAGGAAGGACTGACTGTAATACCTGACAGCACGGCTGGATCTGTTCTGTGTGCTATGAGTAAACTCCTGGATCAAGCATGCATCGTTAGTGAAAATCTACCCAAGTTCCTCGCCTCCTGCTGCTATAGTCTTCTTCACTTCCTCTTAACTTTAGAAAAAGAAGATGCCGAACATGTGCCAAAGAGGTAATCCTTCTCATTTTATCACCCACAGAACTGCCTCCCACCTGCTCTCTGGCCAGGGTATCGGTGACTGTAAAGAGAGGCTTGAGCTTTTTTTCCACTTACTGCGTGGACCCTTATGCTTAATGTGGAAATAATTGTTGGACTTAAAAATAAATATTCAAATGTAAGATTAGCTGGAATTATAAATGTTTGTGTTTTTGTTTTTTTAACCATACTTTTACTGCCGTTGTAGGCCTGGGTCAGAAAAGTGTGTTGTATCGTTGATCTAGAAAGGCAAACATTCCTATTTTAATCTTTGGATTTAGACTTTAGCTTCATTAGGAGGAGTGAGAGTTGAATTTAAATTCTTGGATTTAGAAATGCTGCTGTTCTAAGACACCAGTGCTTTTAATTAGTCTATACTCTAAGCTAACGAATACTGAGACTTAGCAAAGCTTCTCAGACATAATTGTATGCAATTTGAAAATCAGTTTTATCCTAAAATAGACTAGATATATTTAAAATCATGTGAACTTGTTTACCTCTGTAGTTGGATGCCTTTTTAAAAATGTTTTTCTTGAAAGATTCAGATGTTTCTTTAACTGCTGCATGGAGAACACTTGTTCTATTGTCAAAATGTTTAGGCATTTATGTTGGTAACCAGGCTCTCCAATACATGGTCATTTTATGATTCATTAATATCATTGCAAATAAATAAATCCCATGTTTTTGTACCTATGTAAGTAAAAGCAGCTACTCAGGTTTTTAAACCAGCTCTGGGAATTGGTTCCCAAGCTAAGCAGAAATAATATCCCAAAAGGACTTGGTCAGCATTTTCCAGGCCCAGGATTAGCTGCAAATTCTGGGTTCCATATTCATGGCTTTCTTACACTTACAAATGTGTTTTCCTGAAATTTTTCCTGAGTGGAGCCGCTCCTTCCCATTAATTGTCAAATGCTTGTCTAGGCAGTTTCACCTGTGCCAAGTCTGTCTCCAAACTGTACTGCAGGTCTTTATTTTTTTCAGATTTAAAATAAGTCTGGAGAGCAGAATTCAAATAAATTCCCCTCTGCTTGAGGGCTTCCCATTTCCTGCTCAGTGTGGCTATGATTTCTTCTCCTCTAGGGATGTGCTCTGGGGATCCTGCATTTCAGTGCTCACTGTCCTGCCACGAGTGCTCAGGCTGATGTTGCAAAGTCTTCAAGTGAGCAGGGCCTGTCGGGAGGAATTGCCTGTTGTTTCGCAGCTGCTTCGTTTGCTAATGCAGAATGGACACCTCCGGAGTCGCATGGTGACAAATGAAATTCTTGTGAAGCAAATTATCAAGGATCTTACGGTACAGAACCATTTTCCAAATAGAGGTCAAAGCTATTGTACTCTAGTTGTGAGAATAAATAGAAAACAATATTTTGGCTATTCATCACTAACCCAGATTGTGTGCAAAATGGGCATCCAGGACATGATTTTAGAAGTCCAAACTGTGACCTGTGGGTGTGTTGTCTTGGAGCCTGACTATCTGAAGCTGCTCTGCTACCAAGCTATTATCTGCGAATTGTAAGGCAATCACTATGCCACTAGCAGCCAGTGGACCAGGCTGCTGTGGTATAGTGCTCTGCAGATGTTGAGTTCTGGCCATCATACTGACATAGGCAGGATTGCCTCTGAACGTAGGAAACACTAGCCTAGAAAGACAAGTAGCTACTTTTACAGTAAGAAAGTAAAGAGATCTTCCATATTCTGTGCCTTTCTCCTGCTGAGGTCTAGAATCATGTCAGACGTGGCAGATTTTCTAAAGAAACAGAAAGTGGTTCAAATAAGAACATAAGAAGTGCCATACTGGGTCAGATGCATGGTCCATCTAGCCCAGCATCCTGTTTCTGACAGTGGCCAATCACGGTGGCTTGGGAGAAGCACCCAGGATCCATTCCCTGTTGTTTTCCCCCAGCTCCCGTCCTGTTCCTTGATCTTGATAGCTGCTAATGGACCAATCTTCCAGAAATTTGTCCAAACCTCTTTTAAGCTCAGCTATAGTACTGGCGCTTACCACAGCCTCTGGCAGTAGATTCCGCAACCCAATTATACGCGGAGTGAAAAAATATTTTATTTTATTTGTGTTAATCTTGCCACCCATGAGTTTCATGGAGCGTCCCCTAGTTCTAGTACTAGCTGAGAGGGTAAATATCTGCACCTTGTTTATTAGTTCCACACCACTCATGATTTTATAGACCTCTATCATATCTCCTCTCAGTCGTCTCTTCTCCTAACTGAAGAGCCCCAACATACCAAGCCTTTCCTCATACAGGAGCCCTTCCATGCCCTTGATCATTTTTGTTACCCTTCTCAGCACCTTTTCTAGTTCAGCTATGTCTTTTTTGAGATGGGGTGACCAGAACTACACACACTATTCGAGGTGTGGTCGCACCATTGATTTGTATAGAGGCATTATGACATCCTCAGGAATTATTTGGAAGGGGATAGAGAATAAAACTAACATTCTGTTTGCTTTTTTGACTGCTGCTGCTGCACAAATGATCTCTTTTATTGGACCAACTGTTGTTGGTGGAAATAAGCAAGCTTTCGGGCCACGCAGGGCCCTTCCTCAGGCATGTAGCGTAGCCAGTAGAAATATATACACTGAGCAAATGTAGAGCAGGTATATATGAAGGGGCATGGAATGGGTGGGAGTGGGCAGAGCAAGCTGGCAGGTGGGAGGGGGGTAAACAGAGAGATGTGGCAGACAGTTACAAACCAGCTGTAAAATTATATATTGGTGAAGAAGACACAGGAAGAATAGTTGGTGGTAAACACACAGAGACAGCAAACAATTAGTTTGGGAAAATAGTGGGGAAACCGCGTATCAGGTTATCTCCTGATAACCTTCATGTCTCCTTGTATATATACCTGCTCTACATTTGCTCAGTTTATATATTTCTACTGGCTACACTATGTGCCTGAGGAACGGCCCTGTGGGGTCTGAAAGCTTCCTGCTTATTTCCACCAACAACAGTTGGTCCAATAAAAGAGATCACACTTGAGACCTCGCATCTTCATGAATGTTAGACCCCTTGTCTCTCCTCTGTTCCCCCTCGTAAGTCTCTCCCCTAGCTCCTGTCTCTCAGATTGTAAGCCCTAGGGGCAGGGACCATGTCTATTTTATTACTTTGTAAAGTGCCAGGTACACTGCTGGCGCTATATAAATGTTTGTTAATAATAATAATACGAACCACTTTGTGTGTCTGTCACTTGGGACCAACACAACAACCACACTCTATCTCTAGATTTTCTAAACTGAGTATAGTCAAATCTGAGTAAATTGTAGTAACTGGGGAAAGGGGAGGATGGACTTCAGATGCTTAGTGGGGACTAGTAACGTTTGGGAGAAGGGTAGCACAGAGGATATTCGACTTTGACCCCATCCTGCAAACATTATTAATTATAAAGGGCATAGGATCTAGTTCTGTACCTGGCGCTAGGAGTCTGAAAATGAGATAATAGGTGGCCTTGAAGCTCCCTGTAATGAGTAGGGTGGTCTAGGGTGTCCTTTAAAAAGACTGCCCTTGGTTTACTGTTCAGCAGATTAGCTTGTGTATTCCCAAAGCCCCAGAATTCTCCACAGGGGTGAGTAAAGAGCTGCTCTGCAGTTCTCTGGAGAGAGGAAGTGACAGTAAGTAGATGGCTCCGCCTTGCTATAATTTATCACCACCTTGTGTAGCTGCCTGCCAGCTCCACTTAACTCTTTGCTCCAGACACACAGAAGCACATCTGAGAGCGCCTCAGCAGAACAACATAAACTATTCCTGTTGTAAGCAGCAATGTTTCAGTGCCCTTAAATATTTGCAAATTGCCAACATGTCTCCTCTTAATCTTCTTTTCTCTAGGTTAAACATGTCCTCTGCTGTCAGCCTGAAGAGATTTGTATTCCAGATCTGTAATAATCTGTGTTGCGCTCCTCAATAGCCTCTCAAATTTGTCAATGTTCTTCTTGAAATGTTGAGCCCCAAACTGAACACAGTACTCCAGGTGATGCCTGCTGACCAGTGCAGAGTACAGTGATACTTTATCTTCCTGAGTCTTGGATATGATGCTTCAATTTATACAGCCCAAAATGGCATTGACCTTTTTTTACACTAGCATCACATGGTTGGCTCATGTTCAGTTTGTCATTTGCTACCCCCAAATCTTGCTTGGCAGTGCTGCTGCCTAGCCAGTTATCTCCCATCTTATGCTTGTGCATTTGGTTTATTTTTTTCCTGTAATACTTTGTTGAATTTCATTCTATTGTTTTCAGCCAAGATTTTTCATTTTGAATTTTATTCCTGTTTTCTAAGAAGTTTGCAATTCCCCTCCCCTTCCTAGTTCTGTATGAACAGCAAATTTGATTATTGTGTTGTCCAAGCTTTCATCTTAAATCATTAATGAAGATATTGAACAGTGCTGATCCCCTTGACGAGGCCCCAGTTGGAAGTTGACCCAGGTCCCAGTTATTAAACTCAGTGAGATTTTTTTCAACCAATTCTTTACCCGCCTTTCCTAGACCACATTTCTCAATCTTGCTTGGAAGAATGTAATGTGGAACTAAATCAAAGGCCTTGCTAAAGTCCAGATACGTTGATGGCACTTCTTCCTTATCTGCTTAAATTGGTAACTTTCTCAAAGAAGAAAACTAGGTCTGTCTATTGTGATGCTCTCTTAACCCCAGTAATCACCCCATTTTAATCTGTATTTACAAATCATCTCTTTTATGATTTGTTCTAATATTTTTCCAAGTATTGAAATCAAATTAACTGGGCATTCTTTTTGTAACGCTGAGCATTATGTTTGCTCTTCTCCAGGTCTCTGGGACTTCACCAGTTCTCTCTGAATTCTCAAGCATCATAGCAGGTGGCTGAAATCTTTTCAGTCTCTTTCTTGAGTGCATGCTCAAATGCCTCTGTGCCTCCCAACCCTTATGTTGGCCTCCAAAATAGAAGGGAAGAGAGTAGGCCTAGAGAGAGATGAGGCTACAAATGCCTTAGCACCTCACTAACAAGTGAAATTAATCTAGAGCGAACATTAAATGTACCTAAAACTATTAACAATTCAGGTGCTAAAAGCATCCTGGAAACCAACATTCTTGTGTCAGGAGACTTCAGGGTGGGTCTTCCAGAGACCACTTTCTATTCATGCCAGCAAAGGAAGACCGATGTCTTTGATTTCTTGACAAACACCAATGGGTGCAGAGAATTGAGGTGACTGAGTGTGGCGCATATGTGTTGGTAGCATAAGGAGAAGGGGTGGCATGACCCAGCGGTTACGGTTCTCTAGAAGATTCTATGGAGTTTCGACCACACTTGCCACTGGTCCCATTTGTGTGACAGTGCACAGGAACCTTGAAGGATATCAGTTGCTTGTAACTTTCATTTTCTGCTTAGTGTGCGCGTTTATTTTGATTTCTTAAAATGTATGCAAATTAGGTTTGACCTCTTTACGTCCCCTCTGGGCTCCTGGGACTTTGTCAGAACAGCTCTGCATGTCTAGTTAACCCATTTTAAGAGTACAAAAGCCTTGCTAATGGAAGTACTGCTTGCAGGAGTCTCAGCCTGCACGAGTTCCAATGGCTTTTAATGTTTCAAATCCGATTTTAGCAGAGTCTCTGTGGACAGGAGTTGTGATGGTACAGTTCCTACTTGCTTAACAAATGTCCATGGTTGTTGGAAGCCTTCTCCACGCTGCAGCAGATGGGAATGTGTGTGTGTGTTCATAAAATCTCTGAAGCATCACTAATTAATTATTCTTCTGGAGAGCAGAACATCCCTCATTCGCATAAGTGACCACCCAGCTAAAGAATAAAAAAGCAAGAACATTGCATTGTGCTGTCAATTTGCAATGAGGTATAGTCTTAACCGTAATGATTTAGACTATTTTGGTACTGTGCAATAATGTGTATTATGTAAAACGTTAGTCTCTGTAGAGAAAAGAGAGGTGTGTGTACTTTATGGTAGGCAGATTAACAAAGATCTGCAGTTTGAATTCTGATTTGCACATGGTGACCAGTTCACTCAGGACTTCTGATAGGATGAAAAACCATCAAGTGGTCCATATAAATATTTACAGTAATACTTACAACCTATTTTCTTCTTGTCCTCAGATGCTGAAGAGTGGTGAAGCCCAGGAACAGTGGCTAACAGACCTCCATTACAGTTTCAACATATACCTTGCCTCACAACCACAGGGACCTGGTGCAATCGCTGCAGTATATTGAAGACGGAGAAATTTTGCATCTAGTTCAAAGTGTCTTATTTTATTTTGAACAAAAAATGCTGGAACAATGTTTGTCATTAAAACTTCAATTGGAAATTAAAAAGTAACTTTCTTAAAATCCACTTGCCCCATGTTACTCTGGTGTTGACGTCCAGAAGCATATGTTGTAGATGATTTGGTGAGGCAAACTCCCAGCTCCTGAAGTTAGTCTGATATGCTGTTATGAGCTTTGAACAAACCTTAGTTGTTTTGTTTTCTTGGTTTTTCTGGCTACTGCCTCCACCTTCCATTATTTATAACAAACAAGCAAATACATTCAAACAACTTAATTGCATAATATTTCTCATAGAAAAAATTAGGTTTTCTATTTTTGTATAGAACACTACTATTCAGGCTACTTATTATTACCTAGACAAAAAAACTTTGGTTTAAGAATATCGTTAAGGCGGCATTACAAATTATACTCAAATGTTAACATGACAGTAAATTGTATGTTAAGGCAACATTATTAAATATCAGACCAATCTATACATTTTTCTTTTCTCATTCATTAATAAGAAATATGACTTAACTGAAATTAAGCTGCGTATTTGTGGTATGGTGACTGAACAATACTTATATGTGATGAGGAATGTATAGTTTAATTTGTTATCATAATTTTTTTATTAATGACTGAGAAAAGAAAAATGTATAGATGGTCTGATATTTAATAAAGTTGCCTTAACATACAATTTACTGTCATGTTAACATTTGAGTATAATTTGTAATACCGCCTTAACAAGCTTCTTAAACCAAAGGTTTTTTGTCTAGGTAATTTGCCCTTCTGTTGAAACTTAATAGTTTTGTTAATGCATAAGCTGGCCCCAGACACAAGAACACTGCAGGTGCTCACCCATCACACACCGCCACATGGAGCAACCTGTTCATTCACATGTTTCTTTGTGCAGGGGTAATGGGTGGAGGTGCGTGTTACACAGGAGCACACAAGTGTCTGCTTTCGTACGAGACGCATGCTACTGCATGGGTGTGTCTTGTGTAAAAGAGGTCACACACTCATTCACACACGTGCTCTCACCTCTCGCACACGCACACATTCTAACTGATCACACGCAATCATTCAGACACAGTACACATGCTCTCGTTTCACACATTCTTTCAAATTGATCACACACGCATCCATACACGCTACACACACATGCTCTCACCTCACTCGCTCATTCAAATTGATCAGTCACACACATTAGACCAGGGGCGTAGTTAGGGTGCATTGGGCCCCTGGCCAAGAAATCAAGATGGGCCCCCTTCTTTGCGTCCCACCGGCGGGCCTAGGGGCACCGCCCTACTCGGTGGGCCTGGAGACACTGCTATCAAACACACGACACCCAAAATGCACCCAGCGTATTAAGTGCATTTTACCATGAAAAGATACATATCACCCACCCCCATATAATCAATTCATGTTGCTGCCCACCCATAACGGTTTCATTTGCGCCCCCGGGGCAGCTTGAATTGATTATATGGGGGGGTGTAAATGAACTGGTTCAGGGGTAGGGATTTAAAGACAATATTCCTGTTAGCAATAACTTCATTAAGAAGAGTTAGTGAAATAGCAGCCATAATAATCTCAGAACCATATTTGCAGATTTTCCAAGATAAAATAGATATTGCTTTACATCCTAAATTCCTACCTAAGAGAGTAAGACAGTTGTGAGAATGTGCCCCTTTTTACACGGGCCTCTACCACCCATGAACACGCAGATTTCTGCGTGTTCATGGGTGGGGGAGCCCCATGTGAATGATGTGGCACGCATGCGGTGTCTGGAGATGTGTGCACGCCTAACACATCCCCACTTGTCCCCACGCACGGAGCAACTGGGGAAAACGGCAGTTGCTCCATCGGTGCGAATGAGTGGGCGGGCGGGGGAGGGGATGCGTGTGCAGCCATGTGCACGCCCTGCCCATGCACCGCAGTGCACCCACGGACCCCTCCACCTGGCAGAGCAGTGTAAAAACCGCTTGTGAGGAGCCACTTGAAGAAGAACAGAAGGTTGCTGCCTTGTAAACAAAGTTCTTCGAGATGGCTGAGAACCTTCTCACAACACCCACCCTTCCAGCCCCTCCTGGAATTTTTTTCTTATATTCTTAGAAAGTGTTGGAAGGAACTGTCATTCTGAGGGGAAGAGTGCTTTTTATACTAGAGGAGCTTGAGAACATCACGTGGTCTATTATTTGAATATGGTGAGCATGCCATGCGTAACCCAGGTGTGAGAATGTTGGGAGCCATCTCGAACCTTCTTTACAAGGCGACAACCTTCTGATCACTCGCATGGGGAGGAGTTGTCTGTAAACAAACAGCTTTATCTCCCAGTCCCATCGGTGTCCCAGCATCCTCCTGCTGCTGCTGCAGCACTACTAGCAGGCAGAGGTACCTTCAGCCCCCCACCCCCCCCGGCAGATCCACCCCGGACTCTCCTTCATTGTTTGTAATCACAGAACACGTGTTGCTGGAGGAAAGCTAGAATGGTCGCCAACCGGACGATTTCGCACTACTGACTCACATTGAACAGCATAGGAGCTGTTCAATGAGAGTTTGCTACCGGCTTAACTATAGAACCATGACTGTGGCTGTATAATTAAAAGAAAAAGAAATGCAGCAAAGAATAAGACAGCATGGGGATGAGACAGTAAGGTGGAGCTGTAGGCTTAGGATGGTAAGACTTGACCAGGAGAGAGAGAGCTTAGCAATTAGAATATATTCCTCGATTTTATATTCCTCATTACATTTTATAGTAATGTTAAGTATACTGAGCCATAACCTTTTCCTGTGAAGAACTGGAGCATACTGCATTTGGAAGTCAGGAAGGATGTGTATCTTGCACATGGGATGCTGAAATTATTATTTTTCCAGGTTAATCTGATTTTTGCTTTTGGGGTATAGGTATCCATTTCTGGTGGAGACCAGGCTCTTTGCTCTGCCTATTTTGCTGCTTCTGGAGATAATTCTATAGTGTCTTCCTAGGCAGACCTAATCACACCAGAGGACCATCCTTTTTTTAAAAACAAACTTTTATTTCTTCCAGTGTTTTACTGACTTGAAGAAACACAGACAAGGAGGAATTGGACTAAAAAGACCTATAGGCCAATGATGTAGAAAATAATGTACAAAATGATGTAGAAAATAAAAAATAATACTTTAGAAAATACTATCGTATTTACTTCCCTGCTCTGGCTCACATCCCCACTCAGCTGAAGGAGCAATTATTTGGATCCTTCTTTACTTATTCAGGCTTTTGGTACTTTCATACTTGACAGTACCATGGGTAGCCATGCTTTGACCCACGTGGCCACCCGCGGTGCTGTCACATCTGAACTGGCCCACTAGATGTTTCCCCGTTCAAGACCAAGGGTTTCCTCAGGCTGTGGAATTCTTAGCCCAGGCTGTAACTTGGGCCCATCGCCAATCACAGCCCAGGCTTAAGCGCTACTGCAGCCCAGGAAAGCCATCTCTGCCGTCACGTGTGATGGCCCGCTCTCCCAGGGCTGTTCTGGGTGGTGTGGCGGCTTCATAGGCTGCCATGGCTGCCCATCAGGGAAATGGGCGAGCTGTACTCAGCAGCGCAAGGGGTGGGATGTCTGCACGTCGCCCCACCATCTCCCCCCACCCTCCCTGGCCACTGACATGTCTGTTCAGCAGCTGGGCCAGATCCTGGATCAAAGCATGACCGTGCAGTGCGCCGACACATGTGAAAATACCATTTGTACCATTTCCCAGTGGCTAGAACTGTGGGATAATGAGCCAATAACAGGCAGAGGGGAAATTCTGTCCTATTATCTTGAAGTCCCAACTCTGGGATTTATTGTCTTGCAACAGACTTAATGTGATCCCCACTAATTATGAGGCATTTATATTTTAGAACAAAAATTTGATATTAGTTGTACAGATTGCGTCAAAAACCCTGCTTGAGGAAATATAGGTTACTTGCCAGTAACTTAGTGAAGAGGGCTCTCACCTATGGAATCACGATCTGCTTGTCAAGCATCCTCCAGAAGAGCTCATCTCTCTCCATGGTCTTCTAGAGACTTCCAGTTTAATAAAATTTCCTTCTCACTCTCTTGGAGATAGTCTTATAGGAGGAGCAGGATTAGACCTTCCCCACCTCAGTTCCTTCCAGCCCCAGCCACAAAGACAGTAATATGGTTTTAGTTTCCCAAGTTAGAAGGGTATGTTGGGCGGGTTACTGAGAATCCATAGAGTTCTCTCGAAGAACCAAGTTACTGGTAGCACTTATTTCTTCTTCAAGTGGTTCCATGATTCTCACTTATGGGAGATTGGAAAGCAACATCCTGCTGAAAAACGCATCCGTTCTACCCACCACCTCTAGGGCATAGCATTTAGAAAGGGTGTCAGGAAAGGTTTAGAAAGGGTGCATAGGAACGTGTCTAAAGCTGGCCGTAGTATTGAACCCTTAATCCCCAAAGACGTTACTTACCCACTAAGTGGTCACGCGCTAGGAAATCCATTTTGCTGAACACAGAGAAGACTGGTATTTCCATAGCCCTACCCATATAGGACCCAAACAATGCATTTGAGTGTCTAAAGTGTCTGTGTCCAAAGGGCTTAGTATGATCCAAACATGCTTTTCACACATCCAGGGTACATAGCACAATTTTAGCTCTCTTTATTACCATTTTTACTCCGCCCTTTCCCGAAGGCTCAGGGAGGCTCACAAAAATATAAAATAAAGCAACCGCCATCTTTGACTTTATTCAGGAGGAGGCCGCTGACCTCATATGCATTAGAGACCTGGCTGGATGAGGCATCGGCCTATTCTGTCCCAGATGGTGCTAGCCAGGTACTCAGTGCAGCATCAGCCTAGGACTGGGGAGGGTGGAGTGGCGGTGATCTGTAAAGACACCTTGGCCTTTTGCCAGTATCTGGTGTCTGACTCTTCCGATATAGAACGTGTCCACCTGGTGTTGCATTTGGCCGAGGATAGTTTAGGCATTCTCTTGATGTACCGACCACCCCACTGCACAGTTGATTCCCTGACTGCTCTAGTCGAGCTGGTCTCACAGGTGGTGTTGAAATCACCTAAATGTTGTTTTGGGCAATTTAAATATACATGCTGAGGCAGGTGTTTTAGGGGTGGAGCAGGAGTTCATGGCTGCCATGACAACCAGGGGCCTATTGTAGATAATAGCTGGCCCTACACATGATGCAGGACTTGATGTTTTGTACCGGCCTGGAAACGGGCTCTGATGGCCGGGGGTGTTGCTGTGACACCATTCTCATGGTCAGACCATTAACTGCTGAAGGACCAGATTCTTGCCCTCATTGGTGGTGATGGACCAGTTAGGTTGGTTCACCCTCAGATACTAATGGATCAAATTTGTTTCCAGAACTCTCTGGAGGATATACCTACTGATCTTTCCGGCTACTCTGTCGATGGCCTGGTTACCTTGTGGAATGACACTCTGACCATAGCCATCAACATGGTTGCACACCCAGGCATCTACTCCCACTGCAGTGGCAGCACAAGTCCCACTGTGGCCAATATGTATCTAGAAGCTGCCACTCTAGCCCCAGGACCCACCGTCATGGGTCTGGGGCCATCATTCCTCACACAGAGGTGCTGTCATTCNTGCCACTCTAGCCCCAGGACCCACCGTCATGGGTCTGGGGCCATCATTCCTCACACAGAGGTGCTGTCATTCCACCATATCAAGAAACAGCCACTCCAGCCCCAGGACCCACTGTCAGGGTTCTGGGGCCAAGTTACAAGCAGGGAGGGCTGGGGCCAATATCCAGAAGCTGCCACTCTAGCCCCAGGACCCACTGTCATACGTCTGGGGCCATCATTTCTTGCACAGAGAGCCTTTTTCCGAACGCCCAAACTGAACCAAATGGCCGAACCCGAACACGGCGACCGGACCGAACGGCTGAACTGAACGCCCAAACCAAACCCAACGGCCGAACTCGAACCACGATTTGTTCGCCCATCCTTATTTTTAGCCCGTTACCAATCCACAATAGGACACTGCCTCCTATCCCATGACTTATTAATTTCCTCAAGAGTCTCTCATGAGCAGGGCCCTGAGCCAAATGCGGGTCTGCGATTCGCAGATTTCCCGCGGAATTCCCCTCCCCCCGCAGAATCTCCTGCTCCGCTTACCCCAGCGCAGAATTTCCAGCCTGCGCTGCGGGGACGCGGGGCAGGAGATTCTACAAGGGAAGGATAATTAATTAACTTACCAGTGATGGCAGCAACAGCTGCTCCGTCCAGCGCGCTTGTACTTCCTGGCCCCTCCCGACGGGGCCTCTCAGGGCAATTATGACATAGCGCAGAAGCCAATGCTTGAAGAGAAGCAAGATCTGCCCTCAGAGTGAGAAATAATTGCTCATACACCGATGATGGTACAGGAACCTTCATCACCACAGCCTATTCGTAAGAAAAGAAATGCAAGCTTACTCCACCTGCTTAGAACAATCCTCAAAGGATGAACTAACTCCACAAAAATGCCATTGCCAGTGATACAGACAAACTATCGTGATTGCAGAGTGTACTCCACAGCACCAAGAATGTTACTATGACTTGACTGGGAAAGAGAACCACAACAGCCTGGAAGGCAGTGCAGGGCCACAAGGTCCCCTTCACATCACAGAGAGTCTTTAGGTACCAAAATAGAGGCTTCTCCTAATGTAGCTGCTGCATTTCACCACCTTGGAAGCAGCACAATCGTTCCCCAAATAAGAGGCTACCCTCAATACCCGATGGGCTTTCCACACCGACCCAGACACAGCTCCTAGGCTTGGGAATGATCTACACACAGCACGTCAATTCCTGAGCAACCTCACTACTGCCAGACACAACAAATTATAACCGCTCCATTGGCTACCATGTCCGTGTTTTCCATGAGACACTAAAGCCAGCCTTCTCTTGAGGCACCACAGACTGTAGCATCCACTATCACCATACTCAACATGGCTACACCTAATGTAGCCCCCTCAGTTCAGAGACATTTTCTGATGCCAACAAACGTACTACCAGCCCCACTATCACCTCCAACAGTTCCACACGCATCAGAACCACGTGTGTAACTGCAACTACACCGACCTTCTTTGGTACTGCATACACCAAGGGCTGCCTTAGTCAGAAGTTAGAGAAACAGAACCAAGACAACACCCTTTGCAACTTCCAATGGGGCTGATCCTGCAGAACACTGACTTCACATTCTCCCCCTTCCCTAACTGACAAAATGAACACGCATGTGGATAAGGAAGAGTCGGTCAATACAGTGTATCTAGATTTTCAGAAAGCATTAAATAAGGTCCCTCATGAGCAGGGCCCCGATTCTTTCGTGGAATTTAAAAAAAAATTCCGCGGGAGTCAGGGCTCAATTCTGCGCCTCGGCGCGTTACCATGCGGGGGGGGGGGGGCTTGGCTTGCCTCGCCTCCTCCCCCCTCTCCGGTCAAACCCTCAGGGCTTCCCAGCTGCCGGGGTTTCCCCTCCCCAGCTGCTGGGGCTTGCTTGACTCCCCCCCCCTCCCTTTTAGAAAAGGAATTGCCTTACCAGTGATAGCAGCAGTAGCTGCTCCGTCCAGCGTGCTCGTACTTCCTGGCCCCTCCCGATGGGGTCTCTCAGGACGACGCAGCCGGATGACGTCATCCGGGTTGGTTGTGGGAGGGCTTCGGGATGTTTCACATTGGCCTCGACCATGGGAACTGTGTGTGTGTGTGTTGTTTTTTTTACTTTTGAGGATCTTCTAGTATGTTCCCTGCCCCCAGTGAGAGTGGGGGAGGGAGGGATTGGGCTAGGGAGGGTGGGGGTCATTTTCCCTGGTGAGAGGGAGTGCTTATGGCCACTGTGGAGAATTCTCTGAATACCACCCGGTGAGAGTGGTGGGTATGAGGGGTGTAGGAGGGTGGGGATCTCCCTTGCCGGTTGGCAGGACAGCTGGGAGGGAGGGTCTGGGGCAGTGGCTAGGGAGAGGGCCGCAGCCATTGTGGTAACGATGGGACAGGGGAAATATGGTTTCCCCGGAGGGTATATTCGACCTGTGCGACGGGACAGATGCTTGGTACCCGTCCCTCTCACTACCCTCCAAGCAGGTGGCCAGGTGGCTCACAATCAGAGGGCCCCTGGCCCGAATCTGATGCTGTTGAATGTGAGGCAATGTTAATAAAGCAACAACTGGACACTGTGTCAGGGCCTATTGTGGCTGAACTTGTTCCAGCTGGGTACTCTGTGTAGCATCAGCCACAGTCAAAGGGGCGGGGTGGGGGGTGGGTAGTCAGCGTAGCCATTGTTTTTAGGGATTCATGGTCCATTAGGAGGTATCCAGTGCAGTGTGTCAGGTATCGAGGGCCTTCATCTTGTGATTGGTCTGGCGGGGGACAGACTGGGAGTACTGCTGATATACCGAGCACCCACCTGTAAAGCAGCATCCCTGCACGCTCTAGCAGAGCTGGTTTTGGAGGTGGTGTTGCAGTCCCCAAAGACTTGAGTCTTGGGGGACTTCAATTTCCACACCAACACCAGTCTTGGAGGAGCACAGCATGAGTTCATGGCAACCATGGGCCTATCCCAAGTAGTCATTGGCCCAACAGATGATGGGCATACCCTGGACCTGATTTTTTTTGATTTTTTTTTGTACCGGTCTTCAGACAGGGGATCTGTTAGTGGGGAAGGTGTCAGCAGTGCCCTTGTCATGGACAGATCATTACCTCCTGTGGGCCAGTCTCCAGGTGCATGTCTGCTCCCAGCCCTCAGAGACTAATGGAACCAGAGAGGTTCCGGAATGCTCTAGGGAAGTTACCCTCTGATCTTGACGGCCGTTCGCTCGATAAACCTTGTTGCTCTTTGGAACACCTAATT
The DNA here is from genome assembly GCA_003113815.1 of Sphenodon punctatus. Classification (NCBI taxonomy): domain Eukaryota; kingdom Metazoa; phylum Chordata; class Lepidosauria; order Sphenodontia; family Sphenodontidae; genus Sphenodon; species Sphenodon punctatus. The sequence continues at coordinate 1,282,555 of QEPC01000931.1, read as the reverse complement.
GGCTGGCTGAGGCCATCAACAGGACAGCTCCTAGGTGTCCGCTCTCTGCATGTCAGCACCACAGGCCACTGTCATTTACAGAGGGTCTGCAGCAGCGGAAGCAGGAAGGGCGGTGGTTAGAGCAACAGTGGTGCCGTTCTCGTGCTGAAGCCAACAGATTGCGGCATAGAGCCAGTTTAAGAGCCTATACCATGACTGTGCGAGCAGCAAAGAAGGGGTTCTTTGCTGCCCTCGTAGCATCTGCGAAGTCTTGTCCAGCGGAGATTTTCCGGGTGGTGAGGAGGCCGGTCAGTCCAGTCTCCCTCTTCCTAGAACTGGACTTGTCCAGTGCCTGCTCTGATGTTTGTTGATTGCTTTGTGAATAAAATTGCTCATATTCACCATGACTTCGATGCTGCACTTTTTACGATAGGAGAACCAGAGGCTATGGAAGCCCCGCCTGGTCTGGTTTCGTGGGATCGGTTTCAGTGAGTGTCACCTGCTGACACGGGGGATGTTCTTGGGGTGGTCAAAGCCACTTTTTGTGAACTAAACCTGTCTCCGTCCTGGCTGGTCAAGGCCAGCTGGGAGACGTTGGGGCCACTGCTGGCTGGGGTGATTAATGCCTCCCTAAGGGAGGGCAGGGTACCGAGCTGCCTCAAATAGACAGTGGTGCAGCCCCTGCTCAGAGAGTCATTACTTGACATTGGGTGTCTTTACTCATAACAAAGATTGGATGTCAAAGCCCCTAAGCATGTGTTTGGCCATTGCGTGTAAGCTCCATAACCATCCCAACACCAATTTTGCCACCCGTTGAACACGCAAAGTGAACACCATTGCATCACAAGGACAATTTGTGTGTTCAGGCTGAACACGTGGTCAGCGTTGTGTCTAATGATATCATGTGGTGTGTTAGCAGGTACAACACGGGGAACGCGGTGACAGTGCTTGCATGCTGAGATCAGGTGGCGAGCAAAATACCAATTTGCTCCAAGATGGGCTGTGTGTATAAGCAGCGCCATGTGGTGAACACAGGGCCAAACCAGTGTTCATATCAAAGTCAACACACACATTCAGACACCCATTTACGTTATGTCTAAAGACATCAATTGACTCCCTTGCCAGTTATTGACTGGTCTCTAACCTTACCTTTTTAGGGAAGATTATTGAACGGGTAGTGGCTTGGCAGCTTCAGGAGCATCTAGACAGTGTCGGTTTTCTCAATCCTTCGCATTCCGGCTTTCGTCCGGGTTATGGCACTGAGACTGTGCTTGTGGCTTTGGTCGATGGCCTCCACCGTAGATTAGGGTCAATTGACCCTGCTGATTCTGTTAGATCTATTGGCTGCTTTTGATACCGTTGACCATGAGATGTTGGTGACTCACTTGCGGGACTGAGCCGGAGTGGCCAGAATTGTTCTCGAATGGTTTCACTCTTTCCTGGCTGGGAGAACTCAGCAGGTGGTGTTCGGGCATTGTTCGTCATCTCCCTGGGACATCTCGTGTGGTGTCTCGCAAGATTCTATTCTGTCCCCTCTCCTGTTCAATGTGTATATGCAGCCGCTGGGTGAGGTCGTGAGAGGTTTGATGTTCAGTGTCATCAATATGCTGATGGCCAACTCGACCTCTTCTTTTCATCTGACCCAGACTTGGCAGTCTCGGTGCTTACTTGGTGTCTGGCAATTGTGGGGGACTGGATGAGGGTGAGCTGGCTGAAGCTGAATCCCAACAAGATGGCGGTGGGAGTGGTATCCTCCCTACCCACCCACCCCATAATTGATGGGGTTCGCCTCCCACTGGTGCCTCACTTCAGAGTCCACCAGTTACATCTGGTGTGGCAACTTCGTCTGTATGTCTGACTCTGACCTGGCCACCATCATCCATGCTTTCATCACCGCTAGACTAGACTATTGTAATGCACTCTACGTGGGACTACCCTTGGGGACGGTTTGGAGACTGAAGCTGATGCAGAATGTGGCGACCCGCCTCCTTACAGGGACAGACTGCTGTGAGCACATTATACCAGTGCTCTGGTCTCTGCAGTGGCTGCCTATTGTCTTCCAGGCCTGATTCAAGGTGTTGGTGCTAACCTATAAAGCCCTATACAACCTAGGCCCTACCTACCTGCAGGACTGCCTCACCCCCGGTCTCTGGATTGGCCTCTGTGGTTGGCCAGGAGCACCCATCTCGTTTATGTCGGGGGGCGACGACAGAGAGATTGTTTTTGGTGGCTGCACCTAGCCTGTGGAACTCCCTCCTGGCAGAGGTCTATGTGGCCCCAGACTGCTCCTCCTTTCATTGATAATGCAAGACCTGGCTGTTCCGCTAGGCTTTGGTGGGGGAGATGGGTGAAGGGGGTGGGTTGTGGGTTACAGTGGTAGGGATTTTGTACATTCTTTTTGTTACCTGCCCCATGTTTTATATCATGATTGTTTTATATTTATATTGTATTTGTTACTCTTTTAACATTTTTAGCTGCCTCAAGCTGTTTTTACAAGAGGGGTGGGGTATAAATTGATTAAAATAAATAAATTGAGCAACTAAGGCCTAGCAAACAAGGAACCTCAATTTGCTGAGCCCCAGAAGACATTGAGTGCCACCAGGTGTACCTTAAGGGCACGGTTGTGCGCCCCCCCACTCCCAAGAGGGAGGCCATGTACTCCAAGATGGAAAGTATATTGCCTCTGTTGGGGAGGGCAGGGAATGCCTTCTGCCCATTTTGCGAAGTGTCACCACTTGGCATAGTAACAGCCCCTTGTAGAAGATATACTGGGCAAAGACAACTCCCTTCCTCTATGATCAACAGTGAAGTCTCCAAGTGGACAGGTTCAGTGAGGATAAGTTTGGGTGCTACCATGTCTCATCAACAGGTCTGCCACCGCCAGCAGCAGCCATCAAGGTGTATGAACAAATTCCCCAATCTTTGAGTATCAGTTCTGCCTTGGCCAATCCAGGGTTATCAGAAGCAGGACCCTCCTGAGGTCCCCAAACTGTCTAACTAGCCCAGGAATTTCCACTCAAGAGAAAAAGACTGGTAGTTTGGCATTGTGCTCTGAAACATACCTGTGCATCCTTGGTGTGCTCCATTGGTGGTGTACTGAGGATTTGCACCTGGCTGTTGTCCTGGTCAAATGACAACAATAAAGGGGGGTATACAGAAGCAAAATCAAGCGAAACTCCACAGAAAAAAATAATGCTTCAATAGTCCATTATAGAAACAATTTACTATCAATTAATGGCAATGTTCACATTCATAATTAATGCATGGACATTTCTCCATAAGTAATGATAAATCATTCAAATAGAATAGCAGATATAATACAACAGTAATTCAAAAACCTGGATATTTTAATTAGTCATACAGGTGGGATAACAGGAATAGTCCATCAATGCTTCAAAAGCCCAACGTTTTGCCTCATACGTGGCTTCTTCAGGGGTATTCCACAATTCCTTTATCCCTATTACATTACACAGTCACTTCTTATACCGAAGTCTGAAAATTACAATGGCAAACACATTTATTCAAAATACATATCTCAAATAAACAGTATCTTACATATACGCATTTGTTCTTTTTTCTTTTGTTCTTTATTAATAGTGGCTTTCTAGCCAGAGGATAAAGCATAACATTCTCTTCATTCTTTTATCATATAAAGTTTAGCATTAGCATACAGATTTCAGGTAGGGCTCCTCATTATAATACGAGCTACTGACATTAGAGAACAATAATATCCTTAGCCTTGCTATATGAATAGCCTCCTCCAAATTTGGCATAGAGTGATTTGGAAGAGAATGTTATGTTTTATCCTCTGGCTAGAAAGCCATTATTAATAAAGAAAAAAAGAACAAATGCGTATATGTAAGATACTGTTTATTTGAGATATGTATTTTGAATAAATGTTTGCCATTGTAATTTTCAGACTTCGGTATAAGAAGTGACTGTGTAATGTAATAGGGATAAAGGAATTGTGGAATACCCCTGAAGAAGCCACGTATGAGGTGAAACGTTGGGCTTTTGAAGCATTGATGGGACTATTTCTGTTATCCCACCTGTATGACTAATTAAAATATCCAGGTTTTTGAATTACTGTTGGATTATATCTGCTATCCTGTTTGAATGATTTATCATTACTTATGGAGAAATGTCCATGCATTAATTATGAATGTGAACATTGCCATTAATTGATAAGTAAATTGTTTATATAATGGACTATTGAAGCATTATTTTTTTCTGTGTTGTTGTCCTGGTCAGCCAGGTGGACTGCTACAGGTAATACTACACAGACCTGCCACCATTCCCAGAGGCTGCATGCTGCTTTCCTAAGCAAGAGCAATCTAGCCCCTCCCACAATGTTGTCCATGCAGAAGAGGGCAGGACACCCCTATACTTGAGGCTCGAACACCCCCCGAGCCAAACACGTGGCCTACAGGTTGAGGACAATATGTCAGCCAGTACCCTGGGAAGCAGAGTGAATCACCATTGCAGGGGCTTGAGCCTCTGCTGGGTCAGTGGTGTCAAAGGTTGTTGATGCCATGAGTCCCAATAGCCTACAAAACAAAAAGGTTGGAATGGGGTTGCTAATATCCTGAAGCATCTGTGTAGAATTGCCTAGAACTTGTCCTCAGGAAGAGTAAAGTCTGAATATAATTTAAACAAGCCACCCAATAACGTGGGTGACCTGATTTGGAACCAAAGAGGACTTGTCGTAGTTACTGTCAATCCTGAGACTTGAAAGGCAGTGGCATGCCACCTCTGTGTGTCCTTTGAGTATGTGTCCTATCTCAGCCCAAAAGAACCAGTAATCTAGATAATGGTACACAGAACTTGCTGACAAAGGACTGCCCTATTGGGGCCAGACACTTTGTAAACACTGGTGGGGTGGTGGAAAGCCCAAAGGAGAGCACTGAAACCAGATAGTAGACTATCCAGAGTGAAGCAGAGGACCTAGCGATGGGCAGCCTCAATAGGAGTATGAAGGTACGCACATCCTTTAGATCCAGCCTAGTGAAGAAAACTCCCACTTAAATAGACAGGATAATTTGTGAACAGAAACTATAAAGTTTAACCTGTTTACGCAAGGCCCTCCAATCCAGGATGGGGAAGCAGTCCTCCAGCTTCTTGGGCACCAGGAAGTAGCGGGGAGTAAAAACCTCATATCATCTGGGAAATTAGGGGCTGGATTAATCACCAGGAGGTTTTCAGCTCCCTTGTCTGGTTCTGGCCCCATTTGGTGCCCGCCATCAGACCAGCAGGTCCTGGAATAAGCAGAGGTCAAGGATGGTCTGGCTCCACTGGGGTCAGCCCCTTCTGCTGCAAAAGAGCCTCAGTCGATCCAGATTCCTGGCACAGTGCCGATGAACTCCTGCTTCATAGAACCCCTGGGCTGAGAGTCTCCTCAATGTGATGCAGCATATTGCTACATGAAAAGGTGCATGGGGAGCAAGGCCCACAGTGTCTACTGCCTCCCTGTGGCATTACAGTGCCCTGTGGAGTTGAGCCTGACAGTGCCTCCCCGATAAGACAGAGGTGATGGTGGTGGGGAGAGCGAAGGAGGTGTCGGCACCCCTCATTGGGGGGGTTCGCCCTCCCGTAGCTCAACAGGTCCGGAGTCTGGGGGTGGTGTTGGACGCGGACCTCCACCTAGAGTGGCAGGTGGAGGCAGTCGCAAAGGCTGCCTTTTGCCAGTTATATCTGGTGCGGAGGTTGCGTCCGTTTGTCTCCGGCCCGGACCTGGCTTCCCTCATCCATGCCTTCATCACCTCGAGGCTGGACTATTGCAATGCGCTCTATGTGGGGCTTCCCTCGTGTTTGGTTCGGAGGCTGCAGCTAGTGCAGAATGCGGCGGCCTGTCTCCTTTCGGGGACGGGTCGCCGGGAGCACATAACACCGGTGCTCCAGGCTCTGTGCTGGCTGCCGATAGCGTACCGAGCCAGATTCAAGGTGTTGGTATTGATTTACAAAGCCCTGCACGGTCTTGGCCCCTCATACCTCAAGGACCACCTCGCCCTCCGCGCCCCGGAGCGGCTCCTTCAGTCTGCCGGGGATGCCTTCTTGGAGGTCCCCCGCGTAAGGCGGGGGGGGCACAATGGAGAGGGCATTCTCGGTGGCCAGGCCGCGTCTTTGGAACTCCCTGCCGGAGGAGGCCCTCCTGGCCCCAAGCCTATTAGTATTTTGGCGGAAATGCAAGACCTGGTTGTTCACCTGGGCCTTTGGGGAGTGGGGTGGGTAGTGATTTTTATTCCCCTATTCCAAGTAATTTATATCCCTGGCCCTGTCTTATATGTTTTAAATATTTACATGAAGTGTTTTTAAGCGTTTTTTTGGGATTGTTTTAAATTGTATTTTACTGTTGGAAGCCGCCCCGAGCTGTATTCAGGAGGAGTGGGGTATACATTAAATAAATAAATAAATAAAATTATGCAGACATGGCCCGTACCATCAAGGGCTCCACCAGCTGGTGGGCTTGGTCATCTCTTGAGACGGGTGAACCCCTGTAGGTGTCACATAACTCATGTCATGCTTGGGCCCCAAGTGGGGGGGAAGGCACTGAGCAAGGGCATCCATCTTTGCTGTGTATACTGTGCAGAGCTGAAAACCTGCTACACAACTGACTCCCACAGAAGCAGGAAGAAAAGAACTGAAGGGCTGTGGGTCAGTGAGGGCTTTTTATACGCCCATGGGAAGTGATGTCAGAGAGAAAAAGTGCCTGTAATACTCCAAGCTTAGGTACTAGATCCCACCAAATACCTATAGTGGGACTTAGTGAGAGGATAAAAGAGCAGTAAACATTTCTGGCAACCACACATTTTATTGTCAGTAAAGCAATACTTTTTGTTACATTTAAAAAAAAAAAAAAACATTCATCATATAGGAAAGGTATTCCACATCCTGGAATTATTGGTCTGTATCACTAAGGTAATAAAATGAAATACTTAAAAAAATAAAAAAAATAATGATGTAATGTCCATGTGCACTCTCTGTTGCTTCTACTCAGCCCTGCTTAGTGCTTGGGTCTTGGGTATCTTGTTTTCGTAGCAGTGGATGGTTTCATGTTATATGAAAACTGCTTTGATTTCCTTGTGTTCTCTAGCACGTGAAGATCCTGCAAGTTGTTTACTGCAAAACAAACACTAATTAGGATATGCATATTTACAATATAGGACCTAGAATCCACTTGTTTTACAAATCAACACCACCCTAGAAAACTGCCTTAGCTAAATGAGTGTAGAGAAAGTAAGGTTGCCATGTAGGTCCCAAATACAGTAAATAGAGAGAAAGTAGCACAGTGATATCTTTTATTGGACCAACTCCAGTTTGAGGTATGCAAGCTTTCCGACCTCAAAGGGGCCTTCGTCAGGCATGAAGGACCCTGTGAGGGCCAAAAGGTTGCATATCTCCACCAACTGGAGTTGGTCCAATAAAAGATATTGCTGTACTACTTTGTCTACGTTGCTTATTTAAATGAGGACATCTGAGAACTGTCCAACATTTCATTAATATAGTTAAAAATTAAGCAACTCCCATGCTATTACCAATGCACCAAGCAGGCCAGGAGAACGTGATAGAGGTTTAGCTATAGGAACGCTGGCAAGGAGGAAGCATGCATGTTCTCGCTACTGGTAGATTGTAGCAGAGGAAATATTTTCTACTTATTTTAAGGGTCGACATTTTAATATTAAGGGACTAATAAATGTTGTATGTTTTTAATCTCTTATTGTAAATGTGGACAGGATAGCTACTTACCTAAAAGGGGAAGCTATTTTATACACACCGAGTGTTCACAGGGCCCTAACAAAACCATTTCTAAAATCTTAATGGTGTTTCTGCCTAGAGATTCACACTGGATTATCCTCATCATCATCATCATCATCATCATATTTATTTATATCCCGCACTCATTTCTGGAGACTCGAGGCGGCGCACAGCAAGAAATTATACATTTGCTGGAGATCCTATCCCACACAGGGGTCCAGCACACAACATCATTACAAATATATTAAATATATTATATATTTTTTAATTCACAAAATCCTCAATAGTATCCTATCTGGCCACCCCTACACTCAGGTGGTGGCCCCAACCTTCCACATATCCTGCTCCCACCAGGATACTCAGCTGGCTCCAACCCTCTCTCACCAGGAGGGGCCAGCCAACATTACCTCGTTCAGCAATAATACCCACCTCATCAGCCCCTTAGGCCCCACAATAGACCAAGGACCTACAATTAGGGGCCTGGCCCCTAGCCTTTTAACATTTCGGCGAAATTGTAAGACCTGGCTGTTTGCCCAGGCCTTTGGGAGGGAGGATGACTAGGGAGGTTTTAGTCCCCTACCCATTTGTTTTGTGGTTTTGGTTATTTTTCTAGCCCTGTTTAATGTTTAAAGTATTCTATGACTGTTTTAAATTGATTTTATTGTATTTTATTGTTGTATTTTAATGTTGGAAGCCGCCCCGAGCTGCGTTGCAGGAGGGGCGGGGTAGAAATTTATAAAATAAAAAAATTATAAAATAAATTTTACAAATTAACAAAATCTCATTCCGGATAGTCCACGCAGGGACCCCAACATAACACTCCAACATCTCCGTAATCACATACCCACCTAACCTATATCCCACTCAATCACTTCTCCCACGAAAACAGGATAAATCCCACCTGCTACTGTCTTATCTCCTATCGCCCCTGCAGAGAACCTTACCACCTCCACCCCCCTCTCACCAGGGGGAGGCGGCCCCACTAAACCCCCATCACTAATCAATACTAAGTCATCTAACTCTTCCCAGTCTCCTAATTCCTTACCTAACCCTACCCACAATACCCCATCACAACATAACTCCCCTTTTCCTTTTTCCACAACCCTCCAATAATCCCTCTCCAACAGTCCCCTATCCTTAACTCCACACAAACCCCCTCCTTCCTGCCCCTCTCCCTCCCTCCTCTCCTCCTCCAACACAAATACAAGCCCAGCACCTACATTCCCTCCCTTCTCCCCCACCTCATCCCCCTTCCACTCTCTTTCCCAACAGACCTTTCCCCCCTCCTGGCCCCAAAGGGTCCCAAAGGGCCGCACCCGCTCCTGCAGCCGCCGGGGCTTGGTTTAAATGCCTCCCGGCACTTCCGGTTCTCCGCGTGGGGGGGGGGGGGGGGCAGGGAGGGGGTGTGTGAGCTGTCCCAATCCCCCTCACCTTCATCCCTTGTCTCTGCAGGTGCTCGGCAGGACCCCTCCATCGTGGCGGCAGCAGGAGCGGCAACGGTGGCAGGGGAAACAGCCCCCAATGGTAAGTAAAGGCTACAGATTATATCCCACCTGTTTTAAGTTGGTGGAATTGCCCATCCTTTTTGGCTATTTTTAAATGAGCACGTCTTGAGGAAGGGGGGAGGGGGGTCTATGGCTGCTGAGTGGCACCCACTAATGTGGAGTGCTTGGGAAGGGATTATAGTGGGTGGGTCCCCAGTGTGGCTACTGCAGCATTCCCCCTGCTATGGACCATGTGGGAGTGGGAAATGGCATGTCCCAGCATGAGCACTAGGGAACCCGGGCTCCCCAGCACTCATGGCAAGTTCCTGTGACTTGCAAAGGCCGTGTCTCCCCGCCTACAGTGCCTGTGAGTGGTGGACCGGTCTGCTGGCATGGCTAGTTGCTCTAGTTCATATGAGCAGGGGATGTGTGGGTGCCCGTTCCCACACACCTTTTTGGCTTGTCCCTCAATGGGAGTCATGAGGACAGAGTCTCAAAGAAGATAGTGGGTTTGTTCACCTCTGCAGTAGCTAATGCTTTTAGTGTTCCATCCTCAAAGAGCTCCTTCCCTGTGGTTTGAGACATCATCACCATTTCTGAAGCAGTAAGGGGCCTGAGTATTGGAAGGACTGTACCACCTTTAGTGCTTCAGGAGGTGGGGGCCAGTGAACAGAATATGCATATGCAGTATGTATGACTAGTGCCAGTTAAAAGCTCTGAACTGTTGGCCAATCATCAGTGAGAGACATGAGATTGAAATATCCTGTAGAACAACAAAACTGCACAGTTCAGTAATCTCTGTGCTTTCTAAAACTGTCTGGAAGGGGTGGGGGGGAAGCGGGGCTCGGCCTCCACTCCATAAAATAGATCAGAATTTTTTTAAAGTGAAAATTTAACTTTTCCTTTGTTCCAACAACTGACTATAGCTTTGGTGTTGGACCACTGTTGAGGCACAAGCAGTCTTTTACCTTTGTTTTTGTGCATCTCCACTCCCCAAAATAAGCCTACATTCATCACTAGCTGACTCTTTGTATCTGTTTCAGATTTGTGACTAGCACTTTTTACACAAGACACATGAACACTGAAGTTAGTGCCGACAGTCTTAATTAATTTTCCCAGATGTTTGTCTTTCTCCGACTTAAATCAGGGGTCCATTTTGAACTACTCTAGACAACTACGTCAAATGCTGTATTTGACATTAGCTATTGACAGCCCTGAACTTTCCCCAAAATTCACTCAAGCACAAAGGGAAACATATTATTGTGTATAAGACTTGGCTAAAGATCCTTCAGTCGCTAACAGGTGAATGAAACTGGGCAAAGTTCCTATCACTAGCCTATTCATCACCAAGTTATGAAACATAAAGGCCACTCAAGACTGTAGAAGAAAGCTCTTCTATTCTGGGATGGGCAGGGGAAGGGGGTGAAGCTGGATGAGGAGAATGAGAGTATTACTACAGAAGTGCAGGCACTCAAAGAAACTATTTCTAAGTTTCAATCCTTCATAGCTGACCCACGACAGGATGAAAGGGGGGAAAGGTAAGACCAGGGACCCGTGGTCACTGCGTTTTCCCCACTGGTGCCAGTAGCAATGCAGCGAACACAAGTCCTGTCTGATAACACTTTTAAGCTGTACTGAAAATGAGCAGAATCATATTAAATGGTGTGAGAGAGAGTCCCCATGGGAGAGAAACTCCCCAACAACCACAATGTAAATCTAAGCGCAGTTGTGCAGGGAGAGTCAACCTTGACTTGAGTTTTGTAAACTGGTAGACTTAATCTTAATTTTCTTTAATGCTTATTGTATTGCCAAGCAATTTAATCAAACAGAAGGCAACAGACCACCAAGAACTAAAAGGCAGTTATACTGGCTAATGCTTAACATGAAGGAAATGGGCAGGACAGTATGCAACAGATGTTGACTTGGCTCCACTAAAGGAATCTAATATTGAAACTCTCCCCACTTGTGAATAGGAGCAAAGGGTTGATATATGGTGTATGTCTTGGGACAACTGGTCTTTGGAGCAGGCTTTCAGTAGCCAGGCTTCAAGGTGCAATTACACATTCTGCAGTCTTGGAAACTGACCCGCTGCTAGAGGTAGGCGCTTTGTGAAGACACTGCGCCATGACCAGCCACCCTGTACTGGAGTGGGAATGCTTTGTTCCTAGCAGAGTCTCAGAAACCTTACACAGCTTGCTCTCTATGTGGAAATGGGCATCTTTCACACTGACAGCACAGAACCAGGCCTGTTTGCCCCTAAACTACAGCCCTACATGTAAGCCCCATGCCCCAAAGGCCAGGGTGGTGGCGTGGGCCTCCTCCTCACTAACTCCTGTCAATTCCAACCACTTTCTCCTCCCCCCCCCCCTCTCTCCTTCCCTTCCTTTGAGGCTCACTCTGTGCGCCTCTACGCCCCCCTCTATCTCCACGTCGCTGTCATCTACCGCTCCCCTGGCTCTCTTTCTTCCTTTCTCTCTGAATTTGAGTCCTGGCTCACTTTCTTCCTCTCCAACGATACCCTCACTCTCATCCTCCGACGATACCCTCACTCTCATCAACATTCACGTTGATGTCCCTTCCCAGCCCTCCATCTCTCGCTTCCTCTCACTATCCTCCTCCTTCAACCTCCATCTTTGGACCAACTCCCCCACCCACGCTAATGGCCATTCTCTTGACCTCGTCTTTTCTAGGAACTGCTCTGTCTCTGATCTCTCCTTCGACCCTCATCCCATCTCTGACCACTTCCTTGCCTCTTTCAATGTCTCCCACTGTCCCCCTTTCCCATCTCCACGCTCTTTCCGTGACCTGCAGGCCATTAACCCCCTGGACTTTGCCTCCTCTCTCCCCCCTCTTCTCCTCCTCCTCCCCTGACTGCCATTTCTGCTTTCAATGCCTCTCTCCTTCACCCTTGACTCCTTTGCCCCAATCTCCTTCCGCCCTGCCCGCTCCCACAACCCCCGTTCTTGGCTCACCCCCAGTATCTGCCACCTCCGCTCCTGCACCAGTGCTGCTGAACACCTTTGGCACAAGTCCCACAGTCATGCTGACTTCCTTCACTTCAAATTCTGTCTCTCCTCCCATACTTCTGCTGTCTCCCTCACTAGACAGAATTACTATGCCTCTCACATTGAGTCCTGTTCTTGGGATCCTCGCCACCTGTTCTCCACCTTTGACTCCCTCCTCAAGCCCCCTTGTCCTCCTCCTTCTCCTTCTTCCCTTCCTGCTCAGGATCTTGCTTCCTTCTTCACCTCCAAGATAAACAAGATCCACCTCAACATCACTTCCCACGCCTCTCCTCTTCCTACTCCCTCCCCTCTCCCTCCTCCCCCTCCTTCTCTCCTGTCCTCCTTCCCTCCCACCTCCCTTGAGAAATTCTCCTCCCTGCTCTCCTCCTCCAACCCTTCCACTTGCCCCCTTGACCCCATCCCCTCCTGCCCTCCATTGTTTCCACTGTCGCCCCTTCCCTCCGGCACATCATCGACCTCTTCCTCTCTACTGGCTCCTTCCCATCCACCTTCAAGCACGCCACTGTCTCTCCTATCCTCAAAAAGTCCACTATTGGCCCCTCTAGCTACTGTCCTGTCTCACTCCTTCCTTTTGCTTCCAAGCTTCTTGAACGTGTTGTCTACTCCTGCTGCCTCGACTTCCTCTCCGCCAACTCCTCCCTTGACCCCCTCCAATCTGGCTTTTGCCCCCTTCACTCTACTGAAACCTATCTTGCTAAGATCACCAACCATCTTCTTGTGGCTAAATCTAATCGCTTCTATTCCATTCTTGTCCTCCTTGACCTCTCTGCTGCCTTTGATACTGTTGACCACTCACTCTTGCTGGATTTACTTCACTCCCTTGGCTTCCGTGGCTCTGTCCTCAACTGGTTATCCTACCTCTGACCGCTCCTTCAATGTCTCTCTTGCCAACTCCACCTCCTCCTCCCTTCTACTCTCAGTTGGTGTTCCCCAAGGCTCTTTCCTTGGCTCTCTCCTCTTCTCTATCTATACCCTGTCCCTAGGCAAACTCACTGCCTCCCATGGCTTCCAGTATCTCCTCTATGCTGATGACACTCAACTCTCTCTCTCTACTCCCTCTCTCTCTCTCCATCTATTCAAGCTCGCCTCACCAGCTCTCTCTCTGACATCTCTACCTGGATGTCTCAATGTCAACTCAAACTCAACATGGCTAAAACTGAACTCTTTATCTTCCCCCCTCATCCTTCCTCTCCCTCTTCCCTGTCGATCCTCATCGATGGGTCACCATCCTTCCCATTCCGCAGGCCCGTATCTTAGGCTTCATCTTTGACTCACCCTTTTCTTTTAAACCCTACATCGACTCTGTTGCCAAATCCTGTCGCTTCTCCCTCCATAACATTGCTAAGATTTGTCCTTTTCTCTCTGTCTCCTCTGCCAAAACCCTTGCTCATGCCCTGGTCATCTCTCACCTCGATTACTGTAACCTCCTTCTCACTGGCCTCCCCCGCTCTCACCTTTCTCCCCTTATCTCCATCCAAAACTCTACTGCCAGGGTCATCCACCTCACCCGTCGCTTCAACCATGTGCAGCCCCTCCTCTCTTCACTGTCTCCCCCTTCCTGAACGAATCCTGCACAAGCTCCTAGTCTTCACCTATAAAGCTCTTCACAACCTCGCTCCCCCCTACCTCTCTGCGCTAATTTCCCTCCGTACTCCAGTCTGTGAACTCCGCTCCTCCTCTGTCCCCTCTCTCGCCTCCCCGCTCCCTAACCGCCTTCGTCCCTTCTCCCTAGATGCCCCCCATTCCTGGAACTCCCTCCCTGCCCACATCCGGCTCGCCCCATCCCTTCGTACCTTCATATCCCTCCCTCAAGACCCACCTCTTCCACTCTACCCTCCCTGACTTCTTGCTCCCCTCACCTAACTCCTGCTGATACCCTCCATCCAGTACAATCTGTTACCTGAGGTCTGTGTACTCATATCCCCACCACACGGACAAGCCAGCTATCATTCTCGATGTAACCAAGCCAAGCACGTGCACCTGAGACCTCGCATCTTCATGAATGTTACACTCCTTGTCCTCCCCTCACCTAACTCCTGCTGATACCCTCCATCCAGTACAATCTGTTACCTGAGGTCTGTGTACTCATATCCTCACCACATGAACCAACCAGCTATCTTTCTTGATGTAACCAAGCCAAACGCGTGCACCCGGGACCTCACATCTTCATGAATGTTACACTCCTTGTCTTTCCCTCTGTTCCCCTACCTTCGTCTCCCCCTCCCACCCCCCGGTCTCTCAGATTGTAAGCCCTATGGCAGGGACCGTGTCTATTCAATTATTTTGTAAAGCGCCAGGTAAATTGCTGACGCTATATAAATGCTTGATAATAATAATAATAATAATAATAATAATAATAATAATACACATAAGTAGTGGGGAGAAGGATTTTAAAATGTTGAGTATTAAAGGAAACTGAACTAAAACCTAATTTGACTGGGGAAAAAACTTACAGCAAGTGTCCTCAATAAATAGCTCTATCTATCAAAAACATAGCTTGCAAGTACCTCCACATGTTGTGCACAAACCACTGGGTGCTGCAGGACTGTGTGTAGAGAGGCATAACAAGGGATAGTGGCTGAGAGCTGAAGCTGGACACAGTCCAGTAAGAAATAAAGCACAGGAATTCTTTTACAGTGCGGATGATTAACCACTGAAACAGACTGTCCAGGGAGTTTCCAGCACATGTAGTCTTCAGATCCAGATTAGATGCTTTAGACACACCCAATTTAGGCTGTGCTCAGGCATCACAATTCCCAGCCATGGATCCCAGCCGTAGCACCACACTGGTATTTTCCATGTGCCGCTGTGTGTTACCGTGAGAGATCCATATAGACATTAAAAAACAATGCTAGCATGTAGTCAACCAGAGCGGAAGTGCTTCTGCTGAAGTGCATGGGTGGTTTTGATGCAGGAATAACGGAATTTTTTTTCATCTGGCCTGTGTTAGGTGGGATGTCACAAGAGACTCTATTATTTTCCTTTCCTAACAGATTACAAATGCCGTCACCTTACCTGAAACTGGCACATCAGAAAGCTTGTGCTTTGACAAAGGTCTTGCCGGATGGTACGCTTTTCCTTCTTGAGTGCACCCTTTAATAAACAAATGTGCACGATTTAAACCATTTCCATAGTAATATACCCATATCCTACTTCACACCCTGTTGCTGCAATGCTTTTACCATAATACAGTAGCTCTTCATGTTTATAGAGAAACAAAACAGAGTCTGAGTGGGCAGTCTGGTGGAGAAGGTGCTGGACTTGGACCTGGGAATCCCAGCTTAGCTATGAGCTCACTTGGTGGCTTTAGGCAAGTCACTGTCTTTCAGGTGCAGTTACCCGTCTTCATAATGGGATGTATGTATCCTTCTCTTTCCCTAGGTTTCCCTAGGTTTTATGGCCATAGGGGGCCATAAAAACTAGCAGCACATTCAGTAGAATTCTGAACCCTGATAACTCAAAATTTTAAGGTGTATATAGAGTATACTAACCCAGCTGAAAATATCAGGACCTTTGAGTGTATTAATAATTTCTTGCAGCATATGTTTAAAATGCTGTAGTATATACTGTCAAAGCAAGTCTTCATGTCGGACAGGCTTGAAATGGGTGTTAGGGAACATCACTTCTCTCCAGCTTTCTGGACATGAGGCCTCGCACTGACCGCCAGGCAGATGTTTGTTGAGAGAGAGTGTGTGCGTGCATGAGAGAGAAAAATATCCTGCCAGTTCTGACTGGGATCTCAGGGGGGTGAGCACCACGTTTTCCTGTCTTCAGCTCACCCAAGACTCCCAAAGTAAAAACGTACAGGATTTTACACACATACACATGCACACTCTGCTTGGAGTCTCTGTTTCTGAGGGGAAGGAAGGGGACTGGAGATGGAGAAATCAGGCACTATAACTTAATCTGAGCATCGGTTTTCTCCAGGTCCATTCCCTTAAGGTCTGCTGAAGTAAAATTTCGGATTAGTCTGGCATTAATCTCTGGGATGGGCTGTGGCTCAGGTGGTAGCGTGCATGCTTTGCCTGTATACGGTCCCCAAATTCAATCGCCGGCATTTCCAGTTTAGGATCTCTGGTAGCACGCCTAGGTGAGCTCTCTGCCAGAGACCCTGGAGAGCCAGATTTGAAACCCTGCTATACTGGGCTAAGATGGACCATTGGTCTGACTCAGTTAGGAAGCTCCTTATATCTTTATATTTTTACTTAACTGGAGAAATTTGACTTAAGCAGACTCCACTGTATTAAAACTATAACTTTAGTTGTAAAAGCTATCAGAAAAAGAATACCCATCTTGCCAAACTTCAAAAGTGTCTCTTTATTACAGAAATTACCATATATCTGCTTAAGGACGGACTGCTTGCTAGTATTTATGGCTGAGCTGCTTTTGTTTATAGATCTTGGGCTTCTACATGAAGAAACCGATGTCAAAGGGTTGTGGTTCAGCTGTTTCTTCCAAGCGACCTCAATGAAAAAGGCAGCTGTCTCTTGTCTCCATTTGTCTTCATCTTCTTTGCACTGCTGCTTAGTGCTAAGAAGCTGGAACAACTGCTGTCTTAACTGGTAGCTGGAGAGAAGAGAAGAGTACTTGTTTTAGGTGACCTGTTTTAACTTCAGAGTTTTACATTGTTCCAGTTCACATGGTGAATTACATGAGTAACTGGGAAAACAAAATTCCCACTGATGTGATAACCCATTTAGATGAGGATTTTTTTCTTAGCAGACAAAAACTCCCTGGTGGAGAAACTGGCCAGGCAAAGCTCTTGGCTGCAAGAAAGACTCTGCTAATGAAACTGACCAGGCAAAGCTCCCTGTTACAAGACAAAATTCCCTACTAGTGTAATTGACAATCACAAACCACAGTTGCTGAAACTGGCCCCAATGCTGAAACTGACAAGCCTGGAGAACAGATGTTGATTCTATGGCACCTCTTTAGCTATCCCATGGGTCTGCTGTGGACTTTCCCAAATCTGTGTCAAGGAACAAACCTCCAAAAAACTCATGTTCATTCCATGGGTTGCTCCAGGCTTTGTGAGCACCAAACATGATGCTTGCCCCTGTGTTAGGCAGCTGGCACAATGGCGAGCATTATGTACAGACACACCCACTCTCTCTCCTTGGGCAGTCACAGGCACCTTGCTGATTTGTGTGGTACCTGTTCTCTAGCACCTATTGCAACAACATTTTTCTTTATTAAAAAAAAAAAAGTCTTACCAGAGAAATAATTTATAAAACAAAATAGCATAAGAGGTATCAATCACAGATTGACTGGCTCAACAGAGTGTTCTGACTCTTAGGTTACTTGTTCAGGTTAGGTCAGTAGTAGACATGTGATCAGCTGATATTTTTCCAGTGGCCTGTGAGCTGGAGGCTTCAGATGTTGCTATCTTAAAAGCCTCTGTCTGTACTCTCAAAACACAGCTCAATTGGTGGATTAGGAACAGAAGTTCCCAGGGCTATTATCCTGCTGCCTCTTACAAGTAATTTTACTATGAAAATGGGAAGAGAGGAGAAATGAACAGGGCTGATGAAAGAGAAGGTTAGTATTAATTAGCAAAGATTTAATTGATAATTTGACAAAACATAGGGAAGAAAGTAAATTAGCGGGTGTCTGGGCTTGGGGCTGACTTGCTTCAAAAGACAAGGAAAGCACAACCTGTCCATGTGCCAGGTAGTACACGTCATGCCATGGTCTTGGACCTCTTGAATGGAGGTTGAAAACGCTTTAGTTCCAGGCACAGTTCCTATCCTTCAAATCCCTTCTGAAGTGTGGTCTCTTCCATCAGGTTTTCCCTCTTGTCTCATCCCCACAGCGTGCTCACTGATGCTCTGTCTCTCATTCATTGTCCACTTCTCCTCTATAACATCCAAGCATGTGGCTTTCCAGCTTCATCCCAGCTTCCCCCTCTGTTCCCCTTCCTTGCCTTTAAGCCCCTGAGGGCAGGGACCTGTCTCTATTAAACGAGTCTTCAGTGCCAGGTACATTGCTGGAGCTGTATACATAAATAATAACCGCCCCAACTGGCTGCCTCTCAGTTGGCTGGGGGGCAGTAAGATGGAGACACCCATTTACCTGCTCCCCAAATTGTTTTCTCCAAGACATCAGCTTCAACATGACTTTTCCATTCAGAGGTGCACATGGAGGGTTTAGGGAGTGAGTTTGGGACCTGAGAGACCCAGATTTAATTTCCCTAAGCAACAGCTCTATGGTTAATTTGCATGCCTACTGCAAAACTGTAGGGCCCCTCCCGCCCTAGTCTTGGGATGGAGCACTCCTCCACCCACCACCGTATAAATGAAGTCACTGTGACATCAGGCACTGGAAAAAAATAAATTAATCAATCACTATTCTTTCCTCTTTGGTTAATTTGTATGCTACAGTTCTATTGGTTACAACAAATCTAGGCACAGAAGCAAGCAGGTGAAAAATCCTCATAGCTCAGCCAATGGGGGCATTTTGATTTTGCCCAGAATCAAGAGTTCTGACCACTGACGGCCAGAAGTTTCCCTGAAGCTTTGGAATTGCTGATGTATCAAAAGCTATTGTGTTCCAGACAGGCAGAATGCCATGGAGTTCAGTTTTGCTCAACTAAAAAATTCTCATCATACCCTGAACAGGGATGCTTTGAAGTTAAGGAAGCTGTAAGCTTGCAGTAGATATTTGTCTGGAAATAGCAGACTGAAGACTGAAGCACCTGGTACCAGAGGGAGATGCACAACAACAGACCAGCCGAAAGATTTCCAACTTGTGGACCCAAGAGGATGCCTCAGGCTTCCATGCACCAGAGAAGGGAACAAAACTGACACAGAAGCTGGAAGCCTCTGTGAGCAGGATAAGCAATTAACCTTTGGCAGGCGAGACACCTTAAACAACACTTTGGGAAACTCTTATGAACTGGGAATTGAAACATTTTTTTGGAATAAGGAAAATGTAATGTGCATCACAGAAACACACAACTCTAGTAGCACGATGTAAAAATGGAACGCCAAATAATAGGTTTGGTCAGAAATCAATGGTTTCAAGTTTATAGCACAGGAAAGACAATGAATCAACTCGGCCAAACTTGTGATGCAAAACAAATGTAATCTTGTAGTGAGTGGAGGCCCAGAATTCAGTCATACACTTCTAGGAGGGTTTGCTCAGAATTGGTTTGACATTGATAAAGAGGTTGGTATGCAGAAGCAGAATTCTGTGCTACCAGTATTACACAGAACGGATAGAGCTGTGAGACGGAGAGAAGCTCACTTGAAGCTGAGCCTGTAGAGCAATTAGGAGAGAAAAAGAGGATAAAACTTCTACGATCTACATGTGGGAGGTTAGGGGCATTTGTTACTGAACAAAACCCACTTAGAAAGTGAAACGAGCAGGAGGGGCACAACTGCCTTTATCTTGAATATGATGTCTTAGCATTTTGCAGAAGCAGGACGTATTAAGAAGCAAGATCAGTTGGTATTAGTTATACGGCTGCTTGTCTTTGCTGCTAGCTGAGACAGGAGGGGGAAGGGCCCAGGGCAGGCACTGCACTAACATCAGGCAGGAGGAAGCAAGCTGTTATCCATCAAACTCCTTAAATTCATCTGGCTTGCCTGGGGTAAGGACTGAACCTCCCGCTGGGCAGAGTGAGGAGACAGCATCCCTCTTCTAGAAGAGGGCCCAGCCAGCAGCTACATCACTGACCCTCTCTGCGTGTTGTCTCCAAGAGGGTGAGAAGGCCCACCAGCACAGGCATCACACTGGATGCCTCAACCAGAAGAAAGGGTTCCATTCACCATCAGCCCCTTTAAAGCCATATGGCCTGCCTGGGGGTATGTGCCTATGGCATGGTGGCATCCTGGGGTGCTGCTAAAGGGAGTCCTTTGGCAGTGACAGAGGGACCCCCCTGATCATTGTTTTATCAAACATTGGGAAGCCTGGGGTGGGATTGATAGGGTGGTGGGATTTTGAGATACCTACGAGCCCCCAGTGAGGGAGGGGGGGGGGATAAGCCTCAATCCCCCAGAGAGGGGGTGTGTGTGAAATGTCAGTGTAGAACAGGTGTGGATGCCTCAACCCCACAGAGCGGAGAGGCTGAATGTCAATGTAGGGCAGAGGTAGGGGTGGGAGTGTCTGGATCCCCACAGTGAGAGGGGAGGGAGGGTTAAATGTCAGTGCAGGGTAGGTGTTGGGGTGCCTCCCCCCCCCCCCGAGAGAGGTGGGTTTGAGCACAAGAGGTAGATAGGACATGGGGGGAATGCTATGACTCCTTCTCTCCAGTGCCAAGGGGGTATGTGTGGGAATGGCCCCATTGGGCTGAAGAACCAGTTAGGTTGGTCTGCCCTCAGAGACTCATGGAGCTGACTGGATTATAGAGCTGTCTGGCAAAATTATCCTTTGACCGTGACAGTCAAGCAGTCTGTGACTTGGTCAAGCTGTGGAATACCAACTTGGCATTGGCCATGGACACAGTGGCTTCCAGCCATCCCATTAGGAAGAGAGGCTGGGACCATGGCTGTCTGGGGTTGTCATACTTCACTTCGGGAGGACGGGTTTCTAGACAATCTTAAATCTGTGGTTGTCTTCCTCTGCTCAAGATACCGATACTGATGTTTGACACTGGCTCCCTGAACAAACACTGCCCCATTTCCAACGTGCCCTTTTTGGGTAGGGTGGTGGAGCGGGCGGTCACCAGCCCTCTCCAAGCACATGTGCACACTGGTGGAGTCCTGGATTGGTTTCCAACCTGGGTAGTATTGAGATATTGCTTGTGGTCTTGGTTGACAATCTTTGGCTAGAGATTGATTAGGGGAATATACTCTCCTGAATTTGCTGCATCCATCAGAGGCCTTTGACACTGTTGACCATGAGGTATTCGTGACATGACTGTGGGAGCATGGACATGTTAGTGAAACTGCTCTTGAACGGTCCTACTCATTCTTGACAGAAAGGTCCCAAAAAGTGGCAATGAACAATTGCTCATTCCTGTCTCAAGCCTAGTCACTCAAGTTTACAGCCTTAGAACCAGTGGCAGCTGGTCGGTTCTAAGGCTGGTGGGGCAGATGGTGGGGTCAAAAGTAGGCAGGGTCAGGCCAATGGTGGGTGGAGCCAAGCCAAATTTTGAAATGAATATGAAATTTTACAGCATCAGTTCCCCGTCTGTAAAAAAAAAATGCAACACGCTACCCAAGTCTGAATATTTGCATTCCTCTTGGGGCTTGGAAGATTCACTCAGTTAAGCAGGCGAGCAAGAAGGACCATAATGAAGAATTACACATCTAAATAAGGAAGCTGCTCGTGACACCAATAAAGAACAAACTGAATATGTATGTACTGCAAAACTTTATATTATTTAAACTGTACATTAAAGTTTAAACTGTGCAATTAAACTGTGCAATAACAATAAAATTAATTTGTAGCATGGAGCAGCACCAAGAAACTGCATGCAGCAAGTCACGTCAGATAAGATCAGGGCAGGGAGAAGAGGCCCCTGAATCTGGGCCCTCTCCCCACCTGGACTTGGGGACAATGAGTGAGTGCACTGAGCAGGACTATGGGGGTCTCCCAGCCTGAGCCCCTAGCTAGTGTAAATCCAACCCCAAGCCATGCACATAGCATGCAATCATTTAGTTTTTCTCAGCCCACACAAAACCAAAGCAAAGAAGCCCCAGGCAAGGAAGCAAGTACAAAACAACCATGTGGCATGAACAGAGCAGACTGAGTCAAAAGAATTTCCAGCAGCCAGGCCCGAGAACCAGTACTGAAAACAATAGAGAACCAGTTTTGAAAAGGTCCCCATCCCACCACCCACCTGGGGAGACTGAAAACATTCTAACACATGCAGATGAACCCCCAATCCACGCACACTACATTTCCCCTGGCTCCCCCACCAAAAAACCCCCGTACAGGCAGGAGCAGCAGCAGATACAGATTAGAATTAGATATCCTAAAGTTCCTTGTTCCACCCTGAAGCTCCCCACCCTCTCCCTAAAATAAAAGACAATAAAAAAACAACCCCTTTCCCCAAGTTCCCAATTCAATCCCCCAGTGGCCACAGTCCCACAATGGTCCCCATAAAATTCCAAAAAGCCAAAGAGTACTCACCAGAATGCAGCCAAACAAACCCCAAACACAAACAAAGTTTGTGCAGTTCAACAGCAGTGCAGAAATAAAAAGAAAATCCAAATTAAGCTCAGCCTCGCCCTCAGGAAGTTCTCAACAGCAGCCCCCAGGGGCTTCCCTTGCACTGTCTCTACCCCCCGCCTGCCGCCTTGGCTCAGCAAAGTGCAAATGGAGGGGGGGGGGGGCGTCAGCCAGGCCACATGCGCGCGAGCACACACACACACACACACATGCGTACTCAGCAAAAGCATGCTGTAAGAGAACTAAGAGAAAAGCCAGTGCACTCCTGCCACAGTCTGCCCCTCAATGGCTAACTGTAATTACTGCTATTACGCATGCAGATGGTATGGGCTTCGCTGAGCCACCCATACTTCACGTGTGCCTTTTTTTACCCTTAGCTGTTTCCTTATTGGTTCTTCCCTTCCCAGAAGGGTGGGGCCTGCCTGTCTGGCAGTCAGTCACAGTGCCCGCCCACCACATGGCGCCCGAGTCCAGCCTACCAGCAGCAGCCCAGGCTCAGGCTGCCCAGCCACCCAGTTTCTTGCGGCGTGCACATGCGCACCACACCCCATTCAAACACCACCTGGAAGTGTGGCGAGCTTTTTCAAGCACAGCCCTGATGATGCAGCTCAGCAGCAGAAAGACACTGGGGCCGCAGGTAAAACGGCGTTGACGCAGACTTTCCTGGAGAATCCGTGACTGTCCCAGAGGCTGGAGGGGGAGCTTGGGGCCAGGGAGGTCGGTGTGTGTGTGTGTGTGTGTGTCAACACCCCCAATGCCCAAGGGTGCGCACCATGCCTGCTTAGAATGCCCCTGGGTTAATCGCTGCATCTGGGACCTTCGGCTGCCGTAGCGACTAGAAATGCTGGTGAGAAGACAGTGACTTCTCCTTATGGATTCAAACATACTAACCACCATTATTCATGTCTTCGTAACCATATGGTGTGACTAATGCAATGCATTCTAGATAAGGAATTCCCTTGAAGAGCGTTTGGAAGCTGAAACTAGTGCAGAATGTGGTGGGCTGCTGGGAGCACTTTACACCAGTGCTTCAGAGATTACACTGGCTTCCTAAAACCTTCTGGGCCCAATTCAAGGAGCTAATTTTTACCTACAAAGTCCTAAACAACTTGGGCCGAACATATCTTAGGGACCCTGTCTCCTTCCCTTTGTCCCGCTGCACTCCTTCCAGTCAGCTGGGAGTGGCTTCTAGCTGTGCTCTCCACGGTGCAGGCAGAAACACTCTCGATGGCTGCTCACCAGCTTTGGAACTCCCTTCCAAAACGGAGTTCTGGAGGATGCTTGGGGCATCTTCTGTTTTGTTTAGGCAGGTTTCTGGTGGCCAGGGATTGGTTGGAGATTAGTAGGTGAATATAAATTGGTTTTAGGCTTTGGGATATGATGGGATAGAAATCCAAGTTAAATAAGTAAATAAATACTACTATATCTGCCTCTTTCATTGTAATAGGACTGTCCTTACTCTCTAAAATAGTATTTAAAGCTGTGGTTAGTTTATGTGTAGTAATATCCAATGTTTAAAATGCTAGTAAAAATCCCTCTGGTACTTTGGAATTTATGGTGGCATTGATTAATTCATTTCTGTGTTCGTATATCCTTCTTCTGGACACTGAGAGAACAATCCAGCTCCCACTGAAGTCAATGGCCAAACTCCCAGTGACTTGTATGGAGCTGGACTGCGCTCTAAGTCTAGCAAGTGCTCCTAGGTTAACGTGGCATCTTAGCCTCATTGAAACAATGGGTGCTTTTTGATGGACAGCACCCACAACTCTGTTCCACCTTACACTTGGGCGGCCCACTTGTCTAAAGACAGGCCACCAGATGTGCAGGTAGAGGAGAATTGGAGCAGGAGGTTCCTGATCTGCTCCAGCCCCACTAGTAGTGCTCCGGAACATCCCAGAGCACCACCAGTGCCCCTAGGGCACTGGCTGGGGGGAAAGCCAAAGAGCTGCAGGCGGCAGCCTAGAGCGGTGGGCAATCCATCTGCAGCTCTATGGTTTGGGCGAGGGCACCGCGTGGGTAGACCAATGGTGGCTCCTCCCCCCAGGGCATTGGAGTGGATGCCTCCCCAATGCCCCTCAGGGTCCCCGCCCCCCGCATGCTTGCTGGGGAGCCAGGCTGCTCCTCATCTCACAGCGCTGCCTCCCGCTATGCAGTCTCTGTTTCCATTTAACTGTTGGCTTCTGGCTGCCTGCAGAGCAGATGAGATATGGCTCTGGCAGGCAGACAGAACTAACAGCTGTTATGTAAACAAAGCGTGCAGAGTAAGAAAAGATCGCTGGTTGTGTGAATCACTCTACAAGGGGAGGCGGGGGAGGGGACAAACATCCTCCTCCTGCTGCTCCCCCCTCTCTCTAGCTCGCTGGTCAGAGAGCTAGAGGGAAGCGGGGACTTAGAGGAGTCCAGGGAGCATGTGCTGGGTGACTGTCCAGAAAAGCAGTGCTTTCTGGGGAGGTGCAAGGGGCTCCTTGGCTGGGTTCCTATGGAGAGAATCCAGAATCTAGCAGGGGGAAGAAGCAGCATTATCCCCTTGCTGGGAAAGTAGGGTAGGGAAAGGGGATGTCCATTCACACATAGAAAGTCAGTGGCAGAGCCAGGAAGTCCGCCATGCTGCTGGCTGCTGCTTTCAGTCTGGAAGTTGTGGAGATGGAACCAAACTGTGTGTATTGTATCCTGTCCTGTTTGGGCCTCTTGGCCAATGGTTTTTGAGGATGCTGATTTTACCCCAGGAGAAATCTTCTGGAGAGACAGCCTTGGATGCAAACAAGGGTGTAGAAACGGGATGGAAGGGAGCATGTCTCCCCAGGTTTGGGATGCACCTAGGGTGCCCATACCTCCCCTTTTAAAGAGGATGCTTATGAAAACTACATGTTGCAGGGCTGCACTGGTTTCAGTGCAGCCCTGCACCATGTATTTTTCATAAGTGTCCTCTTTTAAAGGGGAGGTATGGGCACCCTAGGTGCAGAGGATAGTGGGACATTACCTGTGACCCCCACCCTCCAGCAATGGTCTGGGCCTCTCCACACCCCTCAGGCAGCTGGATGAGTGGGTGGGACTGCCACCATTTTGGGGGTCAACATGCAGGCTTCAGAGCTGTCTCCCGTTCGGCCTGCTCTTCCTCCCCTGGGTGCAAGTGTTGCCAGCTGAATGAAAGCAGATGCCTTCTGCTTCTCAGAGCTGGAGCTGGGGTGGTGGTGGCCTCCCCGGCTTTCTCCCCGTCCCCTCCACAGCTGTTTTGAGTTTGGCTGCGTTGCAGGTGGAGTGTTCCTGCAGTGGTGGCTGGGATGTATAATCAACTTTTAAAGAGATTGGAGATGATCCATCCAGCAGAGTGGAACCCAGCAGCATGGAGGGTGTGCATTCCCCAGGTCTGTGCTCTTCACTTGCCTGAGCTGGCTGGGGAGGTGTGGTGTTTCTGGCTAAGGGTTTCTCTTTTTTCTCTTGAATTTTTGTTGCAACACATTTTTAAATGGTTCTTTTTTTGCAGTTTAGTGTAGGATGGGTGGGATGTGGGGTTTTTTTTCTTTGCAAGAAGGATGTTCTGCTGGCTAATGTCGTCTTGGCTATTCTAACCCTACCCTGCCCCAGTTGCAAGGGCATAGCTGTGCTTCCTTCTATTCTTTAAAATGGTTCCCTCCCTGGTCCTGATGTTTTCACCCTGTGTGAGAACCCTAATTTTGACCCTAATTGTCTGGTTTCTGACTTATTTATTTTTTGAGGGGGGAGGCTTGGATGGAAGGGATTAATCTTTGCTTGAATGTTCCCTGCATTTTAAAATGGCCCCTTTGCAGTTTGGTGGGATGTTTGCATGGCTTTTCTGCAAGAAGGCCATGTTGCATGTTCACTAATGGCTAGTCTATCCTGCCTGGTTGCAGCAGTTGCCTTTTACACTGCAGCTTCGGTCTTGGATCTGGTGGGGGAGTGTCTGGGGAAGAGCTTAGAGGGTGTGGCTGCAAACAGGAGCTGCAGGGAAGGACTGCCTGGCTTCACCTGAGGGCTTTGTGTCTCCTCCCACAGGTAACCCATATAATAGAGCGCTGCCCTGAGGGCGGCGGCCGAAGGGCGCCGCCAAAGGGCGAAGTTCCGTTGGCAGTGCCATTGGCGGGCAGTGGAGGCGGAGGCGGCCCCCTTTGTTTGTTTGAAGACGAGGCTTGCGGCAAGAAGCATTATAGGAGGAGGCTACACAGACACCTTGAGTCCTGACCATCCCACCTGTGAGTAGAGCAGCGGCGGTTCCCGGTGCTGAGGGAGGGGGAGGAGCCCCGTGCCGGCGAGGAACTAAATCAGCTGGGCTGCCTACGGCAGTGCCGTAGGCATGCGCCTAGTACGCGTGCCGAAGGGTCGTGCGTAAAAGGGTGCAAGCCCTTTGGCGAGCCCTTCGGAGAGCGGGCCGCTTACTATTCTCAAAGTGCTTGGAGTTTGGTATTCCCATTGAGCCATGGCGCGAAGTATAAAGACCTGGAAACAAACAAGGCTGGAAAGGTTTCTCCATGGGGGGGGGCAGATGATACGAGCGGACCCTGAAGCCCCTCCCGTGGTAACCAGTAATTATTACCGACTCCTCCAAGACCTTTGTGACTCCCATCTAGCCTTGGAGGAGGCTTTGCCGAGAGGGCAATCGAGCCCCGAACCCCCGCAGAGCCGGGTTGTTCCTGGCGAATTTGACCGAGAGGTTGGGGGGTCTGAACCTAGGGAAGATGATCGGCTGGCTGCCTTTTTAACAGACCATGTCCTACTCACGGCTGACACTTTGGAATTTATGTTTGTAAAAATGTCAGCAGTACAGGATAGGCTAGATAAGATAACAGATTTACTATCAGTTGCTGGTAATCCTGGGGGGGTGTCATCTCCTCAGAGGGCCCCAGTGCCCAGGAGTGGCAGCAGCGAGGAATCCCCCGGAGGTGCCCCAGCTTGGGTTTAATCAGGGGTCTACCAACCCTGATTTGGCTAATCCTTGCCTCCAAAGGGTTCCCGTAGAGGTTTTCTCTGAGAGGGTGGAGCCCTATGGACTGTTGCCACTTTCTTTAATTTTTACTCTCTCCCCTTTTGGAGGGCGGCAAGCCCCTTTGTGGGCTTCCCCACGAGATATGGCCGAATATCTTAGACCTTTATTTAGGGATGATGTTATTACCAGTAAAGACATTATCTCAGTTGACCATATGTTAAATTTGGCGAATAAGCAAGTATTATTGGTCACTTTTGTATCCGCCAGACTCCCAGAGCTTTTTCTAGCTCATAAAATCTATCTTGAAGAGTGGGCTATAGGTATTAGCAGAGTTTTCCATGCCGCTCCCAGATGGGGAAGGGGCCTGGCCAGGACTGTGCAAGATCAGCCCTTGGGGGTTGGGGGAGAGCCGATTAACTTTTTGCCTTCGACCCTCCCCCCCCCCCCCCAAGAGGTATTCAGGGCCCGGGTAGCTCCGGAAGCGGCTCGTTCCTCTTCGCCCAGTTGTGGGAGGGCGCGGACTGGCTCTGCTACTGAAATAGCGGGGATGGGGGTTCCCCACCCGTGCTGCAGTACCAGGGAGACAGCCCCTGGTCTATCTGGGGGGGGAGAGGGGTGTCCGTTAACTTCAGGTGGGGGAACTGAACCTGTGTCGGCCCACCGTGTTTTACACTCCCCCCAGTCTCGTTTTTTGCACCGACTGGGGGCACTTTATGCGCAACTGGAAGATATTAAAAGGAGGCCCTTCCAGCCAGCCCAGGTAGGGGACCGACAGGGGCCCTCTCCTAAAGCACAGGGTAGCCCAGCTGTAGGGATAGCCAGATTATCAGTTATCCATTTCTCTACCTGGCTCCCCCAACAGAGGACAGCTTTGGACATTAGGT
>QEPC01000931.1:1226870-1246647 GCA_003113815.1 Sphenodon punctatus | reverse complement strand
GGCGTCTGAGACGCTCTAGGCCTTCCGGGGAACTTCCGGGTTTCCCCGGAAGGCCTAGAGCGTCTCAGACGCCGGCAGCCACAGCCGGTGCTGAGGCCGCCGGACCGCCCGCCACCGCCCCACCAACCTGAAAATCTACCAGCTGCTACTGTCCCCACTCCTGACTGCCCCCAGTCTGTTCTCCTAGTAGACATCCCATACAGATATACACCCTGTCCCCTGACCCCCTGCTGTCCCCTGCCTCACTGTTGCCCCAACCTAAAGAAGAAGAGGATTAGGGCTGAAAGAAAAAGGCAAAGTGTGGGTGTATTGAGTCTAAGTTGTAAGCAAGCACAATATGCAAGACTGTACAATGCTTTTACTGCTTATATGGTGCACAAGTTAAGGCAGGAGCCTTAACTTACAATTTCCATGCTTTTTGGATCATGGTTGAATGTGTAAGAGCCTTAAGTCCTCTCCTAAACTGAAGGTTTTTTTATCTTATCATTTCCATGTTTTTGAAAGGGAAATACACTAAATTCCTGCTCCTACAACAGTACTAATGTGGGGAAAAATCAACTGACTCTGGTGGGACTTTCTGGGACTTTTCAGGACTTTTAAGCACACCACCACCACCAACAACTCACTCCTAAGCTTCATGGGGGGGTGGGACCGGTGGCTTCCTCATGCAAGAGTAGCAAATACCCTTGCACCAGCGTTCTGTGTATGTGTGATATAACTTTGCAAGATCACTCTCTCCACTGGATAACATGGGAACTGCAAAACGTCCTAACTGAAAAAACTACAGGATGGACTCAGGAAATGAGGACTAGAATGCATACTTTTTTCTGACACCTCTACACCTCCAAATGTATAACTTTAAACACACTTTCCTATGTCAACAGAAGATGGTCATAAAAGTCAGAAAAAACACTTCTGCCTCTAATGTTCAAACTTTTATAACTCAGCTGTTTCTCCTCCATACATAATTTCACAGTGATAGGATAAATCATCTCAATTTTATAATTAGTAGAATTTTTGTTTCTAACAGAGAGTGCAAGTCACCTTACCTATAGAGCTGCTCCTGTGGCTTTTTAATATAGCCTGGGTTCATGAATTAAAGGTGACCTCAAACAGGTGAGCCTTTAGGTGGGTCTTGAATAAGAACAGGGAAGGGGGCCTGATGCACCACCTTTAGGAAGATTGTTTCAGGCATACGGTGCAGTGAGGTGAAAGGCAATGGAGGAGAAGGGCACAGATAATAGCATCTTGCCAGATGAATGAAGGTCACAAGAAGGGGTGTAGGGGGAGATAATGGAAGAGAGGTAGCGAGGGGCTGCAGAGTTAAGACATTTATAGGGGAGTAGGATCTTGAACTCTATGTGGAAACCAATGGGGAGCCAGCATAGTGACTTGAGGAGAGGGGTTACATGGTCATAGCAGCATGCAAAGCAGGTGAATTTTGAATAGACTAGTCGAGATAGCTGATTCAGTGGGAAGCCTGCAAGAAGCAGGTTACAATAGTTAAGTGGGAGGTGATTAGATGTGTTCAGAAAGGTGCGGATGGAATTTGGCAATGTAAAGAAAGAAATGACAAGTTTTGGCAGTATTTTGGCTGTGAGCAGAGAAGGAGAGAGAGGAATCAAAGATGATCCCAAGGTTACAGGCTATGGGGACAAGGAAGGATGACAGCATTCTCTGCAGAGATAGAGGGGGAGGGGAGAAGAATAAAAACAAGTCCTTATTCTGTCAGCCCTTGCTTTGGGCCAGATTAAGCTTGGTGGTGGCCAATGTTATGGGATGGCATCACCACTGATCAGCAGTTTGGCACTGCTAATCAGTCCCAACCCTGTCAACGGAGAGAATTCTGCATCCAGGCATGGGGGGCGGGGGGGCAGGTCTTGCCAAGTAGCAGTGGTGACAAGGCCTGGAGGAGATTCTGGGGCTGAGTCCTGGCAAGCCCTAGTGCAAATTAAGACCTGCCTCAGCAAAACTTGCCAGGTCCTTCCTTCAATGAAACCCTGTTCCTATTCTACACTCCTGCTGCCCTGCTGTTAGTCCCACATCAATAGGGGCTGAAAGCTCCTAGTATAATGGCCAACTGATCTCTCTCCTGTGCCTCCTTCAATACTCTTCTTAATGCTCCCCACATTAAGAGCATGATGCAGCTTCCCTGGAATCTGAGGGTGGTGGGTGGGTCTCTTTCAATTAGCTGAATGGTAACAAGGAAATGGTGCTGGACACTTACATGCCCTAGGAAAAACCATCCTCCAAAATCTGGGAAGTTAGAAGCACAACCCAGGCAGAGTGCAACAATTCCCAGCTCACACTACTGGTCTGCAAGGGTCTTCATAAAAGCCAATTCCCACAATGTTGTCCTGGTTTGGAGGGGCAGTGGTGTCTATCATGGGAGCACTTGGTACAACGGATACTTGTCTGCCTGCCTGTATGGATGGATGTTAGTCAGATTTGGTAGCTATCTTTAAAGAAGTAGCCTGTAAAAGTTGTCCCACCTCAGAGGGTAGGATATCTGGATTGAAATGCACTGATGTGGACACTCCCAGCTTGTTTTGAACAGTGGGACCACCTGACAATTTTAGCACCCTTATCAAAGCTCACCTGTTCTCACTATCAGAAGTTGGTCCAATCAAAGACATAATCTGAACTACTTTGTCTGCATAAGCCTTCCCTCTGTATTGAACTATGAGATGGAATGGGTGTCACTACCTGTTACCGCAGGATTGAGCAGGTGAATCGGCCAAGAAATGAGACAGAAAAAGACAGCAGTACCCCTGTATTCAGCCAAGGGTCTCAATGGCTGGAGGATGGGATGAGGTGGGGTGAGGAACATGGGATCTTGGCCTGATGAGAAGAAGAGTAGAGAGACAATCCCCACTTCTGAATGCATTGCCTGCAAGTTTGGACTCCCATAGGTCAAAATAAACCAGATGTTACCTTGTAACTTAACTTCAATGATATGTGACACAATGGCTGCTGAAATTATGATAAGGTTTAAGAGATCAGTAATTAAAATGGAAAAAAATATGAAAGCAATCTTCCTACCTTCTCCATGTTCTCTGAATAACAGTAGCAGCATTGATCTTCTTCCGAAATAGCTCTTTTCTCATTCGTTCCTTTTCTATGATCTGCATCCGGATTTTTAATGGTATAAGTTCAATATTTATACTCTGTGGCAGAAGAGGAGAACACAGTCCATCATCCGTATTGTTGGACGCAGTTATGTCTGTACTTTTAAAATTCTTGGTACCACCAGTAGTAGTGTGCATTACTGGATTGCTGTGCATAGGTCTGGCAGATCCTGCCAGTAAAGGGCATGTCTTTTTAATAAATTCACTATTTTCCATAATGTAAGTTTGTATAACAGCATGTGAACAGTCACTTCTGATGTTTACAAATCCCAATTTGGCACTCCCAGGCCTGCTGGAGCCAGCTGGGGAACATCTTTCATCTTTCAACTCTGTATTTCTTGCTTTCAGCTGGTGGGTTTTGCCTTTTAATGCTATTTCACATGGCCTTGAATTCCTTGTACTTCCATGAGTCCAGTTAGCTTTCCATAAGGCACATGATGATGTTCCTTCATAGTGGTCTCTGCTGCCAGATAGAGACTGACTTTCATCTTCTAATTTCTCCCCACTACTGGCTGCCTTGCACCTGGGGATGTGCTTTCTGCTGCCAAGTGCAAAGGTGTCTTTTCCCATTACGGTGTGCTCTGTATGCTTCTTACCATCCCTGTCCAAGGCAGCAGAAGCAGCTAGACCTGGATGTTTAGCTGCAGCTTGATGTCTGGCTCCATCACTTTCCTTACCAGAATGGAAATGGACACAAGCTGACTTGCTCTTTGTATGTCTTCTGGATACTTCTTCAGGGAGATAAATGGAAAAGCAACATTACCATTAGCAAGGCAATGAAAAATGGGCTTTTTCTTGCAGAGTAACTAGTAAGATAGACATTGAGATCAAAGTACAAAGATAAAAGTATTTAGATCAGCTGGATTACAGAGGGCAAACCACCCCAGAATGAAAGGTGCTATTGGTTGGTTGTTCAGTAAATACTGTAGAGTACTTATTTCTTTTGTCTGCACTAAATTTGAATCAGATACAAAGACCAGATCATACAGCAAAAAGGTATTCCTTCATCAAGTTTGCTGTGTTGGTCTTCATTGTGGAAACTGATTCAGTGTATAAATAGTGAGTGCATACTCTCATTTACACACACCTACATGCTCCACTGGACATAACACAACAGAATGCCATACCACATTTAGGATAATTTAACGTAAACATGCCACACATTGCTAGGCTAGGAAAGAAATATGCTTCTCCATTATCATCATCAACAGTCAACTGCCCTAGAAATTCTAGATCGCAACTCATAAGGGATCAGTTTGGTTTTGCTGCTGTCTAGTGTCAAAGGATTATATTTCATTCTCAAAATAGCGTCACATAAGGCAAAAAGTTTGGGAAGCACTGTCCTAAATCAAACTACAAAAATACCATCCTTTCCCACTGTTGTATATGTCTAACTCCTATTTCCAGGTAAAGGTTGGAACACTATGTTGCTTCTAAACCTTCTGGTGGTAACGGCCTAGAAGAGACTGGAGTGCAAAAATGAGACTTCCTTGGATTGTTTGCTTTGTCTGCAGAACGTGCTCTGTTAGAAGCTGGAGAGAGAAAGGGGAGAAGTTAAAACCGAAAGGGGAGCCGACATACCTCACGGCTGATATCACTATTGCTCTTATCGACTGAGCTGCGTAAGACTGGCAGACAACTTAGGGCGTATCTCGTACAGAAAAATGGTTTGATATTCAGTTCTAAGCATTCAGGAGGGGGAAAATTGTATGTTTCTGAACTCATTTTGCCCACATCAAGTAAAAAAACAAACTATGGAAGTCTTATTATTTTGACTCCTAGAGAATTTATTTTCAACAGTGCATACTGTAAATGACAAACGCAAATTGAAATAGATGGGAAAATTCAAACAAAGGCCACATTCCACAAACCACTTACTCTGAAGTAGCCCCATGGGTTTCAATGGGACTACTCTGGAGTAAGTGGTTTGTGGAAAAATTTATACCACTGAAGCTTAATTTACTGTGTTTTACTTAATTAAATAAATAGGGAAAACAGATTTTCGTAAATTAGAGCTACACAGTTCCCCATAAATTGGGTAGCCATTAAGATGCTTTTATGAATGTAATATAACAGTAAGATAGGCTTTATCCAACGTCAGAGAGGAGCTGGCGGTTAAGGTACATGTGGGTACCAATGACATACAAAGATGTAGGAGGGAGGTTCTGGAGGTTAAATTTAGGCTTCTAGGTAGGAGCACAGGTTGGAGCCCATTGATTGGTAACTGGTTAAAGGATAGGGGGGACAATAGTAGAAAGGGATGTGCCATGAAATTGAACATGATGCAACCCACAGTTTCAGAAAAGGGCTGGAGGGTAGTTTGGGTTTTTTTAAATCTGAAGGGAAAGTGATTTCTGGTGAGAAGAAGAAATATCAAACCCCTTTGATTCCTATCCCCTCCTGTTCAGGCTTGTGGGAACAAATGATACTGCCAGGCATGACCTTGAGCATATCAGATGTAACTATGAGGCTCTGGGCAGGAAGATGAAGGATCTGGAGCCACAGGTACTGTTCTTGTCAGTCCTTCCTGTTGAAAATAGAGGGCCAGGAACAGAGAGAAGGGCCTTGGGGGTGAATGCCTGGCTATGTGGATGGTGTCAACCTAAGAGGTTTGTTTTCTTGACCATGGTATGAATTTCTGTGATGAAGGACTTGTGGGAAGAGATGGTTTACACCTTACAAAGACACTGGGAAGAATGCTTTTGGCAACAGACTAGCGAACCAAGTCAGGAGGGCTGTAAACTAGATTTCATGGGGGAAGTGCGCATCACTCTGCACTTGTCAGCATTGAACTTCATCTGCCATGTGACTGCCCAGTTGTCCAATTATACTTACTCCACAAGTAAGTACTAAGGATAGGGACCTGTGCAATAGTTTGGGAACTGGAAGAAGAGTTGAAGGGAAACCCCAGTATGGCCCAGGGTAAGACAGAAGAAGGAGATGGAGCAGTGATGGGGACACATTTCAAAAAAAGAAAAAATTATTTATCTTATTTATTTTTTGAAATTTGTATCCTGATCTATCCCAGAGTGTTGCAGGCCAGAGTGCTTGAGGGCTACTGGCCCTCTAAGAGGTTTAGCACCAGCATGGAGGCTGCGCGAGCAGGGCTGCAGGTGCTCCAATAGAAGAAGGATTGTACTTAATTGGACTGCACCTGCGGAAGAGCGTGGCATTAGCCTGCCTAGAGGAAGAGTCAAATTGGGGTGAGCCTCGGTGCTAAGGAAGCTGCTGTGTGGGTAGGAGCTGAGAGGAAGAACTCTGCCCAGAGCCAAGGCCAAGGGGGTTGCCTGGCTAAGGGGGTTGTGGAAAGCTGCTCCACAGCTTTGGAACTCCCTTCCTTTGAAGGTTCGCCAAGCCTGAGCGTTTTCCGGAGGCAATGTAAGATCTATTTAGCCAGGAATTCACCAGGTCAGGTTAGGATTTGGGGGGTGGTTTATAGGCGGGAGTGCCTGGGCTGGGAAGGTCTACTGGGTTCAGAGGATTGTGCCTGACCCAGGATTTGATGAATACAGCCAGAGGATGATTCTTGTCTGGCTAAAGAGGGAAGGAAGTGGGACCTTGTAAACATGAAGAGACTGTGCTTGTATACAGACTACAAGTAAAGAGGATTTGTAGCCAATTCCCTGTCTGATAAAGAGTGACTTATTGGGTAGCACCCTGCAGGAACTTAAGCCCAGGTAGCCTTCACGCGGTCACGCAGAGGCATGTAAAGTCTACCATGGAGCGCATTGCTCAAGATCACTCTTTGAGACTAAAAGAGGAAGAAAAGAATAAGAAATGTCACTGGTGTAGATGAGACGACTACTTAACAGCTGCATAAATGGGGATGGGAAGGATTCAGCAAAAAGGGAATGGACAAGGGAATCCATTGTGCCCAAGCCAATCTAAGCATTGCGTAGGTACTGACATGTCAATGGAAGGGAAATATTCAGGTGTGCAGAGGCCGAATCCTGGACACACAGAGTGTAGCCAGCAACAAGAAGTGCTCAAAACTCAAAAACAATTTACTTCCATTTACCATATGATAGAACCTGGCTCTATAAAAGGAACAGAAAACAACCAGCTTTCTTAAGGTCTCCTTGTTCCAAAAATAATCTGGTAAGACAGATAGCTTAAAGATCTTGAAATATTTCTTGATTTTCTTGCTAAAATATAATTAATATCCACATATACCAGTATCCCATATAGAAGGCTTAAAATGACGAAAGAAAGTGAGGAGCACAACAATTTTTCTGTCAGTATGGAAATGACCAGACATAACCATCTTGGACATTCATTACATAGTTAGCATAGTTAAGTGATTAGCATAGTTAAGTGATTACAAACCGTTTTTTATTCTGTGATCTCCACCCAGCAGTTCTGCAGACTGACATTTGTTCTTTGTCAGTGCTTTGTTCTGAAAGTCTATAGGTGAATCTCCAGTGCTTGTCTCTGGTTGGTTCAGAGAGGTATTTCTGGAGGCAGCCCTTTTAACATGGACATCAGGTTGGTGACTAGTCAGCTGTGAGGTGCATGGGGTTGTCCCCCTATGTTTAGGAGGCTGCTGTATTTCTATTTGATGGGGTGCTGGGTTCTGCATTCCTTTCTGCAGCTCTGTTTCTTTCCGTTTGTTCTCGTCTTCACGTTTCCTGTAATTAGTATTAATAGTGTTAGTCATTAGTGTAATAACAACAATCCAAGAGTGGCTGGCAGCCCCACCCTTTCCTTTACCCCTCAAAAGTTCCATCCCTTGCCATCATGTGCACAGGTTAAATCCAATGCATTTGAATTTGCCTTGCAGCTGAAGAAAATGGCAGTGGCACCATAGGCTCCTGCAGCTGCTGAGAACTCAAATACTGGCAGGTGCCAGTCCAAGGGGTCATGGGTGGAGATCAGATAAGAGCTAGGAGTGGCATCAGGATCAGAGGCCAGGCAGGCTCAGGGCAGGGCAGGCACTCAAAGCTTATTCATGATGACAGCTACAGAGTGGGCTCAACGGCCAAAGCAGAGTGAGGTTCGGATCAAGGGCAGGACAGGGTCCAGAGTAGAAGCAGATCAAATCAGGCTAGAATCAAGACTCAGGTGGGAACAGGAAATAATGTGAAATGGTCCAACGAGCTTCCTGCTCCTGACAGCCAGCCTTTAACTAGGTGGGCAGCCAATCAGAAAGGTAGGCCTAGAGGGGGACATAAGGGGGCCAGGGAACAAGATTAGATCCAAAGGCCTAGTGGAGAGGTGTAGCCTGACCAGCACTGGAGAGCCCTTCCAGAAGTGTTTGTGTGTGTGTAAAAATTTCAGTCCAAGTCAAATTGCAGTGGTGGCATTACAGACCTGTTCACCGCCCCCGGGGTCCACAGATGCCCTGGGTGTCAGAGCATGAGGTTCACATGTGTCTTCTGTGTCTCCTCATTTTTACATTCCTCTCCTAGTGCTAACTAAGACCATATTATGTGTGGGAGGCAGAAATCACAATAAAATGTCATACTTTTCATTAGGGATGAAATCAGAATCAATTTCTTTTTTGCAAGAATTGAGAACTATTAACAGAGATCTCAGGACGATCTTAGTAGTTTGAGATCTTAGTCGATAATTTTTTGCAATACACCTTTTATTGTTATTGTGTACTGTATTCCTCCTGGTAATGCACACACATCGCCATTTTGGAAAAGGGCAGCCATTTTGCACATGCGCATTACCGGAATGAACGTAGTAATCGTAAACAGTAACAGCAAATGGTAATAGTAAATGATATATCAAGAAATATTCTTGACTGAGAACCACTGTTGAGAACCAGGATTTTCTCAATTATTGATTCCCACAAAAAAACTGAGAACTGTGATTTTAGGCGAGAATCATGAGAAAATAGCGATCGAGTTTCAACCCTACTTTTCATGCTTTTATTTTTATTTTTTTTAATTTTCTTTTATTTTATATAACATTGTAACTTT
Organism: Sphenodon punctatus; assembly: GCA_003113815.1. Classification (NCBI taxonomy): domain Eukaryota; kingdom Metazoa; phylum Chordata; class Lepidosauria; order Sphenodontia; family Sphenodontidae; genus Sphenodon; species Sphenodon punctatus. Next base: position 1,237,592 of record QEPC01000931.1, on the reverse strand, counting down.
CTTCTCCTGGGGAGGAACTGTATCATATTTTTTCAGTGTGAGGCTCATTGCCTTTTACTTAGCCTCTCAGCTCCCTCCTCCACCTTCTCCGCCTTTTTCCTTGGGCCTATTTGCCCTTCCCTTAATAATTGTTATTGTTTATCAGCCTCTTATTCTATATTTCTTATCTTAAACCTTCTATTTATACCAACCTATCTATTTCAGTTATTATGAATAAACATAGATCTAATATTCATGTTATTCCCTTTTCCTGTTGTTCTCATATTTACATACATTTATATCATGCAAACATATACCTAACATTTCTGTTTTTCCCTCTTCGTGTGGTTCACATAAGTATAAACCTCATTTTTATATTAATCACTCTTTTCTGTTTCACATAAATTTTTTAAGCTTATTATTGTATATCAGCCTCTTATTCTATGTTTCTTATCTTAAACCTTCTATTTGTACCAACCTATCTATTTCAGCTATTATGAATATTGTTTTTAAACATAAACATCATATTCAGTAACATTTACTTAAACAACATATTCAGAGACAATTTCTTAACTCAGGTGTTTTCTTCCTGTTCTCTTGCTTGTTTGTACAGGAATCCTTCTAGTTCGTTAGGTTCTAGAAATATTTTTCTTTTCCCATTCCAAAGGATGGTCATCCTTGCTGGAAACCATAATTGTGGTTTTAAGTCTTTTTGGTTTAGTTCAGTGAAATATTTGGCCCACCTCCTTCTTTTATTCATAGTTTCTCCTGCGTAATCTGGGAAGAATTTGATTTTTCTTCCCTGGTATTCCAGGGATTTATTTCCCCTGGCCAGTCTCAAAATTTTTTCTTTTTGTTGGTAGTCCATAAATTTCATGATTATGGCTCTCGGGGGTTCCTCATCGCTGGGCTTGGGTCTGTTGGCTCTATGAGCTCTTTCTATGTTTGGTTTGTGCAGGTTGGGCTCTCCTGGGAAGGTGGATTCTAGCACTTTCCATATCAAGGATATTGTGTCTCTTCCTTCCCAATTTTCGGGGATGCCCACCAGCCTTAAATTAGACCTCCTCGCCCTGTTCTCCTGATCCTCGCATCTGGTCTCTAAGGTTTTTATTAAGTCCATCATCTTACTTTGCTGGTCCTGGGTTTTTAGTGTGTTGTCCTCCAGTGTTGAAATCCTAGTCTCAGCTGCATTTACTTTTTTGGTCAGGGCTTCAGTCTTTTTCTTATTTTGTATGTCTGATTGCTGCAGCTTGATTATTTCAGCCATCTGACTCTCCCTTGCAGCCTCTGCAGCAGCCATGCCTGCTTTTATTTCAGAGAGGATGGCAAAAATCCTGTCCTCTCTTTCTGTCTCTGAGCCTCTGCCTTCTGCACGTGGCTCTTCCCCTGCTGAAAAAGCTGCGGTGGCCATTTTGGCTCCATTTTCAGCTCTCTGAGGGGGGCCGTTTTTGTTTGAAACAGTTTATCAATTCTGGCAGACCCAGGTTTATTTTCCTGAGCCCCCTTTGATTTCCCCATCCTCCCGTACCTTTTGAGTTGTTTTGGGGTTGGTTTTCTTCTTTTTTAGAGGCTTTTTCTCAGCTTGAGGAGAGGAGCCCAGGGAAGTGCGACTATGCTCTTTCGCACATGTGCAGTTCCTCTCATGCTTTTATTTTTAGTCTCCTAGTGCATGGGTGGGAAACCTCCAGACCATGGGTCAATTCTGGTCCACGGTCATTTTTTATTTGACTCCTTTGCAATTCCTGGATCTGACTCATGAACCCAGTCTCTATCCTCAAGTGCTGAAAAAGTGCGTTCAGAGGAAGGGAGTGGAGATGAGGGCATGCTGTCAAGGATAAGGGATGGATCCATGATTTCCCCCCATTCTGAGCACACCGTTTAAGCTCCACTAGCCCCAACTCCTATCTGGCTTAGGGAGCTTACATTAATTTTCAAAGTGGCCCCACAGGAGGGAAAAGTTCTGTAATGTTGCTCTAAAGAAATAGAAACATTATTTTGAAACATCCATCTTGATAAAATGCAGGGGTTATAATTTTGTTGTAATTAAATTAAGACAAATTGATACAAACCACATTTAAATTGATTAAATTCATATGGAAAAGGGAATTGTTTAACAGAATTGCTCTGAACACACATACTTAATTATGCTAGTAATATTTTTAAGAAACTCAAAGCCTAAAAAATAAAAGCCAGGATTAAAATCAAATATTTTATTTTTCTTTAGTAATTTTAAAACACTGAATTTTGCCTTTTTAAGAAGTTCCCTTATGAATCACCCAGTAAGTGTATGTACTACTGGGCCCCCTCTATCTGTGGGACCGCGTCACTCTCCGGGCTCTGGATTGACCGCTCCGGTCGGCCGGGGGCGCCCTTCTTGAAGTCCCCCGGGTATCCGGGAGGGGAGCAATTATGGAGAGGGTGTTCTCAGTGGCCGCACCCAGGCTGTGAAACTCCCTCCCGGCGGAGGCCCAGGTGACCCCAGGCCTCTCCTCTTTTCGATGTCAATGTAAGACCTGGCTGTTCCACCAGGCTTTTGGTGAGGGAGACGGGGGAGGGTTGGGAAGGGTTAGGGTGGGAAGGGTTTTAGTTTTTTTTGATGCCTCTGCAAATGATTTGTTTTATTGTTTATTTTTATATTGTATTTATTATGTTTTATTGTGGTTTTATCATTTGTTAGTTGCCCTTAGCTGCTTTAGAAGGAGGGGCGGGATATAAACTTGAAAATAAATAAATAAAATATCAATATGAATAACAGGGCCAAGACCACTCTGAAATGAATACAAATAAAATATCTGTATTTTATTTGGAGTTAATTTAAAGTAATACTGAGGAACGGTGCAATTTAATCAATAAATCATTATATTTCATTGTTATATGAAATATGTCAGTTGTTCTTTATACTGGCATTGCAGAGTGCACCAATGGAAGCATGGCTGTAGCTGAAGGCTCCGGCTACCACCAGATTGAGAGACTCCCAAGTACAGGGAGAAAATAAGGGTTGTGTGGGGACGGGGAGTAGAAAATCTTCCATGCAGTTGTGGAAGGTGATGGATGGTAATGCAAAGTCCCATGCCAAGTCGTTGCCTTTGGAACCAGCATCCAGGATGCAGAATAAGATCCCCAGTAGGGTAAACAAACAAAAGCAGAGTCTCACCTTCTTGTATCATTAAGCTTTGGCAGGAACAAAAGATCTGGAAAAGGGGAGTCAAAGGGCATTTTCACACAAGACACTCCATCCACTAACCACCCACTATACATGTTGCAGGACTGCAGTGTTGCCATATGGGTGCCCTGTAGCATGTATACTGGGTGGGTAGTGGGTGGAGAGTGTCTTGTGTGAAAATGCCCGAAGTGTACCACCTGATCACAGCTTAAATAGAATATTGAAGGAGAAGAGACACGGATCCCAGTATGTGTGGGACTGGGAGTCCTCTAGAGAGTCAGCAGTTTCAGGCAGTGGAGAGAGGCGTACATAGATCCAGGAATGATTACTTGTATTGGTGTCAAGAAAGGCCTGTACCCCTTTAGGCATGGCTCCTGTCCTGCCCAATGCATAGCATATTCCGTACAGAGCTGAGGCACTGACAAAGAGTGCCTGGAGGCTTTGGGGGTTCTCCTAATGAAGTGGGAAGCAGAGTCCACACACCCCAGACCACTCACAGGTCCAGAACTCTGAGAGGCCAGATCCCACCAGAACGTCACTGAAGCAGCACTACCATTTTAGGCAGACAGGCTGGGAGCCTCTGGACCCTCTCTTTCCTCACTCTTGAGATGAAAGAATGGTAGATCACAGAAAGACCTTATGGCTTGAGTATACACAAATGAGGCACTTGGCTTATGAGTAAAAGTCAAGAAAATGTAGGTTGCTTACCACTAAGTGAGTTCTTCAAGAGGGCTCAGTGTATTCTCACCTATGGGATTAATGAAACTGTTGTCTCTGCATCAGCAATTTCTAGTCAGACTGTAAAACAGTCTAAAAGGGTGGTGAGGCCCTTGTCCCTCCCCCATCTCACCTCTGCACAGGCTTTTTATCTCATGAGAGAAGAGCTTAAAAGGGAGAGGGCAGAGCTTCCCATCGCAGTTCCTTCCAATGCCGCAGTATAGACCAACACGTTTAGCTAAATACAGTCTCCAAGCTCAAAGATGGGTGGGCAGTGAGAATACACGGAGCACTCTTAAACAACTCAGCTACTGATAACTAACCTTCATTTCTTCTTCAAGGGGCTCTGTGATTCCTATAGTGAATAGCAGTTCCCTGCTTTGCACAATGCAAGGAGTCAGGAAAACAAAAAGGACAAAATTCTCTCCCAAATGTCAAATCCCTGAGAGCAACCAAGTCCAGAGCATCCTGCTTTGAGAAAGTGTGGAATAAAGTCCGTGTTGCTGCCCTACAGATAGCAATGATAGGTATGCCAAATATTGTTGCCACAGTAGCAGCTACAGATTTTGTAGTGTGCCCTCAGACCCAGCGGTGGCACTTCCTGTTCAGTGTGAAGAGTGCAGAATCCACTTTGAGAGTCTCTGAGATGATACTGGAACACCCACTTGTCCCCATAGTAGATGAAAAGACAGTGCCCGATATCTTTGGCATGGTGTACATAGATGGGAAGGGCCCTCTTAAAATCCAATGTGTGCAACACTACTTCTCCTCTATTACAATGTGGCTGAGGAGAGAAGACTTGGGAGAAAAAATATTTGATTTAGATGGAAGGGGGAATACAACCTTCAATGTAAAAGCAGGATCCATTCTAAGGTCCGCCTTATCCTTATGTAAAATCAAATATGGTGGAGAGGCCCTAAAGATGTCAGTTCACTAACTTGACATACAAGAGCTACTAACAAAGCTATTTTTGTGGATATATGTTCCAGGGAGCATATGGCCAGTTGAATGGCAATGACATGAGTTTTGTCAGTTCCAAGTTAACATCCTACTGGGGCTGTGACATTGGTGGATGAGTGTTCAAAGGGTCCCTCCAGAATGCTCTATCCAGCAAGTGAAAAAAACCCGACTTCCCTTGTATAGGCTCTAGGAAAACAGAAATTGCTACCAGGTGCATTTTAACAGTAGACAGCATTAGTGAGGAAGACTTTAGTTCCAAAAAGCAAGTGAGTATAATGTGTAACATCAGGTTCATTGTGTTTACCCTCTTGGATAAGCACCAAAATGTGAATTTTTTTCACTTAGCAGCAAATAAGTTCCTTGTAATCTCCTTTTTGGAATTCCTCAGGGAGCATATCATTATCAAGGAGTGGTGTCATGGTAAGATTAACCAGGCTGAAAAGTGCAGAGAGTGTACGCTGTGGTGAAGTACCTGGCCATTCTGCTGTGGTCTTTGCATATCAGTAGAAGCAATATACCCCAGACCACATCTGACAGGATGGAAAGTCACAGATGCTTCAGTCAGGCAGAGCGGGTGTGATGCTTTCTCTCTCTGTCTTGTAAATGACTTCTGGAATTGGTGGAAGTGGAGATAACACACACATCAACTTCTTGCCCTATAGCATCACAAAAGCATCCAACAGGGAAGCTGGGTCATGACTTGCTGCTGAATTATTTTTCTTAATTATTAATTATTATTATGAATTATTTTTCTGTTGTGTGCTGTGGTAAATAGGTCGACTTTGGGATAGCCTCATCTGTTCTGGATGGAGGGACCAGTAGTGGTGGTCTGTGCTCGGTCTGCTCAGCTTGTCTGCCAGCACATTTGACTGGTCTGCTATGGGGCTGATGCTATGCCTGATGCACCAGTTCAACAGTTTCTCTGCTTCGGTCAACAGAACTGAGGATCTTGCCCCACCTTGTTGGTTCAGATACCATATCGTGGATGTGTATTGATGTGCATGTCCACTTTGGGCTTCCTAGCCTGTGTGTTGCAAGGGAGCCTAAATGAGCACTCCAGATGTATAGGGATACATCCTTCATGACCATGAACATTGGGTTTGGGGCAATCAAATGGTATGCCCCACTGTAGGGATTCCAGCACATCAGGGGGTAGAGTGACCTTTTTGCTCCTGGAATGCATGGCAAGAACGTATACCCTTATGAGCTACCACTGAAGAGAGTGCATCTCGAGACATGCTACAGACTGCTGTGGTGGATACGGAGAGTCCTTGAATCTAAGAAAATGCTTAACTCTGTGACCTTTGTGAATTGATAAGTCCTGTATAAGCTGCTGGATGATGACTAAACACTGGCTTCCAGTAAGAACGTCATGCTTTTCCTGGCATCTAACACTGCTCCAATGAATGGAAGGATTCTGACAGGGGTGAAGCATGACTTTTCTTCATTTACTATTGGTCCAATGTCTTTCAGGAGCAGTAGAGTGATGGGCAGTTAGCAGCCTGTTGTTTACATAAAGGAAAACTTTGAGTACCCCATTTCCTGAGTTCTGCCGCTATAGTGACAACACATCTTGTGAATATCATGAGAGCGAATGTGAGGCCAAACGGGAGGACAGTATACTGAAAGTGCCATTCTTCTACAATGAAACATAAGAATTTTCAGTGAGAGGAGCAAACAGACACATGTGAGTAGGCATCCTTGAGGTCAAGGGAAGCAAGCCATTATCTTTTTCTTAGGGCTGGTAAAATGATAAGATCACCATACTTAATTTTAACCTCTGCATCTATTTATTCAATTCACACAAGTCCAAGATAGGACAAATATCCCCATCTCTCTTGGGTACCACGAAATACCTAGAATAGAACTACAGCTGTCTGTGGACACAGGAACCAACTTTGCTGGTATGAGGAAGATGTTCTCTGCTGATAATAAGAAAAGGATATGGAAATGGAATAGTACCTCCTCTTTATCACGTTAATTACTCCAGCTGACCTGACTGTCGGGCATGTTTCTTTGATTTTGGAGAGGAATCCAAAATAATTATTATCATTTATAGACAGGGACCCGAGTTGACTGCGTTGCTGCAATTTGCAGTGATTTCGCAGAATCAGCCAATCCTCACAGAATCAGCCAATCCTGATCATGACCCAAGGGTAAATAGGCCCCTGGGAGATGAATTGTGGGTGGGTGGGGTCTGAAGGCCCTATGTTTGCATGAGGGAGATGCTGAAATTCCAGAGGATTTTAGTTGTGTTTGATTAGCAAAGTTGTGATTCTATGTCAAGCCTATTGCAAATTTGCTTCCCAGCATGCATAGTTATGCAAATCAAGTTAATTATGCAAATATCAATGCTCACGGTGAATTTGCAGAATTTTGCTTCACTGGTTGCAGAATTTAAGATTTTTTGGTGTAGTCAACTTGGGTCCCTGTTTATAGAGCACCAGCAGTGTACCTGGTGCTGCATAATCATAATTAGAGACAGGTCTCTACCCCAAAGGGCTTACAATCTAGGAAAGACAAAGGAAAGAAGACAAGGGAGAGGGGAACATAGGAAGAGGCAGGGATATATTCATTAAGTTGAGATGTCACAGATGCACATGCTTACCTTAGTTACAGGGAAGAAGAGATGTTCAGCAAAAGGACAGCACCAGCAAGCAGTCGGGGATGGGGGGCAAATAGTTAGGGAAGGCCTGGAAAAAGAGGCAGATTTTTAGGAGAGATTTGAAGGGAGGGAGTAGATCAAATACATTCAGGAAGGGAGTTCCAGGTATGGGGGAGCACATGGGAGAAAGGGCAAAGACATTTCTGGGAGCGGGAGGCACTGGGGAATGAGAGTGTGGTAGAAGAGGAGGCGTGAAGCTCCCAGGTGGGGATATGGCAGGAAATTAGTGCAGAAAGATAGCAGGGAACAAGGCCATGGAAAGTCTTAATAGTAAGGCAAGAAACTTGTATTGAATGCATTCTGGTAGAGGGGGCCAATGGAGAGAGGCAAAGAGGGGCTGAACATGATCAAAGTGACAAAGAAGGTGGATGACTTTGGCAGCAGTGTTGAACTGAAAGGAGAGGAGCAAGGTGAGAGCTAGGGATGCCAGTAAGAAGGAGGCTGCAGTAGTTAAAATGAAAGACAACTAGAACATGGACTAGAGTTTTGACAGTGGAAACAGTAAGGAAGGGCCAGATTTTAGGAATGTTATTCAGAGAGAAGCGACAAGCTTTAGCAACAGACTGGATTGGAGGTTTAAAGGAGGGGGAGAAGTCAAAGATGTGCCTCTGGCTACATGCATGAGAGACAGGCTGGATGGTGACAACCTCAATGGAAATTGAGGAGGGAGCAAAAGAGAAAAGTTTAGAGGGAAAAGATGAGTTCAGTTTTGGCCATATTAACCTTGAGTTGATGGTGAGATATCCAAGCAGAAATATCAGGAAGACAGTTAGTGATGCGAGACTGGATGGAGAAGGAAAGAACTGGGGTGGAGAGGTAGATTTGAATGTCATCAGCATATAGATGATACTAGAAGCAGTGAGATTCCATGAGCTTGCCCAGAGATAGAGTGTAAAGGGAAAAGAAACGAGGGCCAAAGACACAGATCATTGAGGAACTCCAACCAAAAGGCAAAGTGACATGAAGGAGGAACCATCAAGAGACACACTAAAGGAATGGTTAGAGAAATAGGAAGAGAACCAGTTGAGGGCTGAGCTCATGTCCGAGCTCATCTGTAGACTTGGCAAGGATACCCACTCTGTTGAAGGGTAGATCCTCAATCCATATCTTGTTCTGAGGTAAGAGTGTTGTGGACCTTAACCATGAGTGTCTCTGAACTGTCACAGCGGATGCCACACCACATATTGCACAGTCCACAATAAATGCAAGATGGAATTGCATCACTCAGGTGCCTTCTCTGTGTATTTCCAGCTGTTATCCGAGACCAAAGCCAGTGCTGATAACTGCACATGGCAGAATGGTATTTAGCTACTCCCAATGATAGTATCGCCAAGGAGATCTTGCATCCCGAGATATGTAGGCATCTACCCTCACTATCCAAGAGAGATGTCTGCACTGCACTGTAACTGGCACACTGTGTGCCAGCCACAATTGTTAGGGAATTGGGAGCTGGGTGTAAAAAAAAAAACATTAAAAAACTGAGGTTCTTTCCGATGGGACTGCCTGTAGGGTATCTGCCAACTTGTTGATAGGTGTGGCTGAGGAGGGGGGCGGGGTCTCCCACACCATCTTAGAAGATTCCAGAAATTCCTCAAAGATGGGCATCATGATGTGTCCAGTCTCCCCTCCACCAAGGTTGTCCCAGCATGGCCTGAAGAAAATAAACTCTTGAAGAGGTCATGATGTTGGAATTGAATATGTTGTAGAGGGGGAAACAAAAACAACTACTGAAAGTGGTATTGGTGTGGTCGGTATCATAGCTGGTTGTGCCAGGGGCCTAGTCAGTGCTGTTGTAGTTGTTAGCACTATTGGTGCCTTTAGAAACAGCCCAGGAAACAGAGGAAAAATCAGTCCAAGAGGTTGTGTTGGCACCGGTGGAACCAGGATCAGTAATTCTGAGAGAGGAATCAGCAGTTCCATAGGTGGTGCCAGACAGCAAGGCTCTGGGAGGAGGGGCGAAGGGAATAAGCTGACGGTCTGTGGAACAGGAAGTGTCCCTGGAGTGGTGCCTGTGACATGGCAAAAATTCTCCCAGGACATGTTCCTGGAATGGAAGGAGGAGGGATGACACTCAACTCTGTAATAGTCTGGTGCATATTTATCCACATAAGAGGAAGGTTCCCATTTGTACTGAGGAGGGGGGCAGCAGCTATAAGGGGCATAATCCTAAGATTGTAGCAGTTATCATACTAAAGGGATCTGGATCGTCTGTAACTCTTCAAGTGGGGTTGGTCATATGATCCACCACAGGAGTGAATGGGACGTGGTGCCATGGTGTCCTGGAGTGTCCCCTGGAGCCCAACCTGGAACAGATTGACAAATAAGATCTGTTCCTGGTATGTCATGGAGGCTCCTTTTTGGAGTAAATGGTTTGGGAGGGTCATCGGAGACCTCTCCAGGGGAACTTGTCTTTTGGTAATGGACTCTTTTGATGGAGGCTCCAGAGATGATCCAGATGGATCTAACCCTCCTTCTCTTTCTCTTCTGGATGATCTAGCCCACCTTTTTCTCTTTCCTCTTGGGTTCCACAGCAGGTTCAGCTCCCTCTTTTGTTTGGGAGATTGGATGGGCAGTACCATCATCTTCACCACTAACAGGGAGACTGGCACTATTGTGGTGCCAACAGTGGACCTGGCAACTGTGGTGCCAATCAGCATGCTGACAGCAGTGACAATGGTGATGTTTGCTAGCCCGTCCAAAGTAGACCATAAATAGAGGTCCAGTAACTCTGTTTTTCGAGAGAGCTCCGCGTATTCTCACGGCACCAGAGACCTATTTGTCAGCAGTTTCCAGGCAGAAAACCTGGAAAGATCTACAATATGGTAAGGGCTCCGCCCCTCCATCCCCCCATCCATCCCGTTCTGTCCCGTCCAAAGCATGGGCTCAAGATCGGGACTGCATAAATAGGAGGGAGGAACCCTCACCGCCTCAGTTCCTTCCAACCCCGTCCCGGAAGACGTAATTAAAATACATCCGAGACAGAGGGGAAGGAGGGCGAGTTGTGAGAATACGCAGAGCTCTCTCGAACAACAGAATTACTGGTAAGTAATCTCTATTTCTTCTTCGAGGATTTCCGCGATTCTCACTCATGGTAGACAGGGCCGGCCCCAGGGTTTGTGAGGCCATGTGCGAAATCTTGGTGCGGGGCCTAATTTGCATAATTAGGCACCACCTAATTATGCAAATGTATACATTTACATAAAACTTACTCCCTCTGGACAGGAAGGATTCCCATTCT
>QEPC01000931.1:1196760-1226770 GCA_003113815.1 Sphenodon punctatus | reverse complement strand
AGCAGTGTACCTGGCACTTTACAAAGTAATAAAATAGACACGGTCCCTGCCCCTAGGGCTTACAATCTGAGAGACAGGAGCTGGGGGAAGAGACTTAGGAAGGGGAACAGAGGGAGAGACAAGGGGTCTAACATTCATGAAGATGCGAGGTCTCAAGTGCACGTGCTTGGCTTGGTTACAATGCAGAGGAGAATCCACTTCGAGAGTCTCTGTGAGGTAATCTTAACTCCGATTCTTTGTGCCCCATAGGAAACGAAGAGCGCATCATCAGCCCTGACTCGTCTAGTCTCTCGATATAGAATAAGAGGGCCCTCTTTACGTCTAGAGAATGTAGAACCTGTTCTGTATGGGATGAATGTGGTCTTGTGAAGACCGGTAAGGAAATAGTCTTGTTGAGATGGAAGGGGGAGACTACCTTTGGAATAAATGAAGGGTCAGTCCAGAAGTCAACCTTGTCTCTGGAAAAGCGGATGTAGGGTGGAGAGGCTCTGAGGGCTGTCAATTCACTAACCCTTCGGGCTGAGGTGATAGCCACCAAGAAGGCAGTTTTTATGGACAGGTTTTCCATTGAACAAGAGGCTATGGGTTCAAATGGGGGCCCCATCAATTTCGATAGCACCAGGTTAAGATCCCGCTGGAGGGCCGGGTGGGTAATCGGGGGGAACATATTGACGAGACCCTTCCAGAAGGTCCTCATCAAAGGGTGGGAGGACAGGGTCTCCACGCCGTCCAATTCGAGGCGAGATGATAGAACAGCCAAGTGTATCTTAATGGAGGAGAGGGAGAGTCCAGATCCCTGGAGATGTAATTGATATTTTAATACGTGGTTCATATTGAGAGAGGTCAGTGGTGTATCGAGGGAAGTACACCACCAGGAGAAGCGAGCACACCCTGGTTGATGGGTGCCGAGAGTTTAACAGGACAGCTACAATCTCTGGGGAGAATTCCTCCATCATGGAAGAATCAGCCAAGTGCAGAGATGGAGCATGTTTAAGTCATGATAGAGAATGGTGCCCCATTGGCGGCACAAGAGGTCGGGTCAGAGAGGAAGGTCTGTGACCTTGGAAGCCATTTCATTGAGCGTCTAGAACCACATTTGCCTCGGTCAAAAGGGGGCTATGAGAATCATGTGGGCGCGATTGGATTGGATCTTGTGAAGCACCTTGTGCAGGAGAGGTATTGGGGGAAAGGCATAGAGGAATTCCCCACTCCAGGAGATCGTGAAGGCGTCTGATCCTGATCCTGGAGCAAGGCTTCAGAAGGTGGGGAGCTTCGTGTTCTCTGCGGTGGCAAAAAAAGTCTATGGAAGGGGTACCCCAGGCCCCAAAGATGTCTTCGAGAACAATGTCGTTCAGGGACCACTCATGGTGGTCGGTTAGTTGACGGCTGAGCTGATCTGCGACACAATTCTCTTGGCCTACCAGGTGTATCGCTTGAAGGTGAATGTTGTGCCTGATGCTCCAAGTCCAAATAGCTTCTGCCTCGAGAGAGAGAGAGAGAGAGAGAGAGAGGCGCGTGGATCGTGCCCCCTCCCCCGTTTGTTGAGATACCACATGGCTGCAGTGTTGTTCATGATGATTAGGATGTTCTTTCCTGTTATATGTTCTATGAGGGCTTTTAATGCCCAGCGTATAGCTCTTAGTTCCAGTAAGTTTATGTGGAGTCACTGTTCCTCTGTGGACCAAAGGCCGTTGACTGTGAGGTGCGCTATGTGAGCCCCCCAGTCTGTAAACGAGGCATCTGTTGTGATGGATGTGTCTATGTCCAGGGACTCGAAAGGGATACCCTGTAAAACTTGAGACTGATGTGTCCACCAGAGGAGGGTTTAGTAGACCCCGTTTGGTAGGGTTACTTTTCTGTTGAGAGAGTGGAAAGCGGGGGAATACACCTGTTTTAACCATTGTTGTAGGGGTCTCATGTGGAGTCTCGCACAGGGAGTCACCGCTGTGGTTAAAACTAGGAAGCCCTGGAGGCGGAGGAAGAAGCAAATCGTTCTGGTGCCCCGAGAATGTAGGTTCTGTATAGCATGCTTGATGTTGTAGAATCTGTCCTGAGGAAGATAGGCTCTGGAGTGATTTGTGTCCAGAAGAGTTCCTATGAATTGTAGGCATCTTGTGGGGGTGAGGTGAGATTTCTGCAGATTCACGAGCAATCCTAGGTTTCGCAACAGAACCAGGGTTAGTTGAATATGCTCCAGTAGGCTGGATCTGGAGGAGGCTACTAAGAGCCAGTTGTCTAGATATGGATAAACCTTTATGTTTATTTTCCTCAGGTGGGCGGCTACGATGGCCACATTTGTGAAGACCCTCGGAGCTGTCTCTTATACACATCTAGATGTGTATAAGGGACCTCTTCAATAGCTCCTTTAGAAAGAAGCATTTTGACTTCCAGAAGTATTTGAGTTTTGTGGGGGAAGTCCCGGTGGGGTGTGGGGGGGGGTGTGGGGGGGAAAGGAATGGAATTGGATGGCATAGCCAAATTAATAGCTGCTAAGGCATTGGTAGCAGCAAAGGGGATTTTGAGGTTAATGGCCAGATCTGCTGGTATTACTATTTCAGTTGTCTTGGGTGTATTCAAGACAAAGGTGCTTCCTATTCTGCTTTTTGGGACAGAATTAATGACAGCTACAACTACTTGAAGTTGTACAAAATAAATTTCTCCGTAGTCTGCTTCGAGTCCCGCAGGCAACTCCAGCGGCAGTCCTCCGAGCCGAAACTGGTATGATCTCGGTTTCCCATTTGGCTAAGCAGGCGGCTACCAGTTATTGGTCCCGTCGGTGTCTACAAGGAGAGACTGCATTGCCTTTGCTCTGCCTACAAGAAAAATTGCTGTATCAAGGGGCTTTGAACTACCCGTGGTTACCTCAAATGGCATCTTATATGGGATGTCTTGGCCTTTCCTCCCCCTATTTGTGTGGGAAGGGTAGGGGATGGCAGCGGAACATAGTCAAGTCTAGAATGCGGGATATTGCAAGGCAGGAAGATATGTCTGTTGTTGCAGAGTGGAAAGTTGCTCCTTGCTTAAAATATATAAAACTACATCATGGTCTTGAATGCTATCTTGATAAGTTACCTGATCAAACCTCCAGAAGAATATTTACTCTCCTATGTTTTCAGCTTTTTTCCTCGGCAGTTCTCTCAGGTAGATACAGTAATATTCCATAGGATCAGCGATGGTGTTATTGTGGCGAATTGGAGATTGAAGATCTCAGCCACGTATTACTGCGCTGTCCAGTATATACTGAGATTAGGGCAGTTTGGTTGGTCCTGCTATTTGATAGAAGAAAGGATGGGTCTGATATAAGTAAATTGAAATTCCTCCTAGATACTCAGGAGGAAGTGGTAATGCGGGCAGTAACTTCCTTCATGTTTTTGGCCATGAAATTGAGGGAGGGACTACTAGCGGAGGGATGATAGTGTGTATTCACTGTCGGGAGGAAAAATATGGGGAAGCTTGTAAGGCTCCAAATACTGGAAGATTTGGCAAGTGACTACAATATCTCGTTGGTACTTCTGGAGGTCATTGACTCACTTTGTAATTATTTGGTGGACGGTGGTTTTGGGAAATTTGTTTAATTTGCCGTTAGTAAATTGATTTCAGAATGATGTTTAATTGTTTTAGTTTATATGTATATATATATATATATAATTATTATTTGTTCGGTTTTGTATTATATGTATGTTTGTGTGTTTCCTGTTCCTTTTGTTGGATTTTGTTGTTATTGTTATTGTTTATGGCCAAGTCGAGAGCTAGTGCCAATAATAAATTTATTCACTCTGAATGGCATTGCCAGATCTGATTTCCTTGACCCAGCAATCACAGGTGAGGGATGCCCAGTGATTATAGAAGGGCAGGAGGTGGTTACGAAAGGAGGGTAAACCCCCCTCATCTCCCTTGTTCTGATGGAGGCTAAAATCGATTTTTGGGGGTGTAGGGGAATAATTTGAACCCTATAGACTAACTCCATTCTGAATAGCTACATTGCCTTAGCCAGAGTAGTGAGCCACTTCAACTTGGCTTACAGATGTATGCTGGGTAAAATCATACCAGACCTCTGTTCCAGACAGAGATGCTAGATGCTTGCTTTATTTCCTTTCCATAATGAAGTTGTTTTAATTTTATAGGCCCTGAGACATTAGGATGCCTTTTCCCTTTCTCACACACTCTTTCCTCAGTTATAGCCTTGTAGTGATAATGCAGGGGTAACCTTCTAGTTAGAACAGAATGCATAGTTCTCAGACACTCTTAAATGTAAACATGTTGGTTCCTGTCTGGGCTGTATTGTTATGGGAACGTGTACTCTTTAAGTATGTAAACACCTTGCTAACGTCTAAGTTTTCTGTAAATTTCCATTGTTGTACCATGTCACTTGAATGACACCTTTGTACCAAAATCCTATAACTATCCTGGTATAACGGGAGGAGTCAGAAACTCTCTGCTCAACCCTGCGTGGTGGTGACAGATGTTTCTCCCTCTCAGCTGAAAAGTAAACAATACAGAAACTCTAACAGATTTCAACCACTGGTGTGAGTATAAGTTTTTCCACAACAGGGGGTTGCCCTGAAGACGAATTGGAGGAGGGCCTCCCTCTTCTCCTTTGCTTGTTGAACCTCCTCCAAGGCTGAAAGGTAGAGGTTTGCGGCTGTTGGTACTGCGGCGAGAAACGTCTCCCCATGTGATAGGGGTAGGGCGAGCACTGCTTAGGAGTGTAGGAATAGGGAGCAGGAGAGGGATAAAATCTTTTCAAGGCTCTGATGACCCCAGTGGACCTTGCTGTCTGGCTAGTCTCTTTCATTTTCTTGAGGGTTGCATCTGTGGATGAAGCAAAGAGACCCTCGCAATCAAAAGTGTCAGCCGCCGTGGCCGCTTCCCGGCCTGACGGCTGCACCTGGCAGCTGGAGACCCCGCCCCCAGATCCGTCCAGGACAGAGCAACACGCAGCACGACACTGCCGCCGCTGCCTGTGGCGCCGGCAGCCCCCGACACAGCACAACCAGCTGAACCCTCTCACAACGCTGCAGAGCCCCGCCCCCCTGCGTTGCTCTGAGCGCCTCCGGGCGCGTGTAGGGGGTGGAACTTGCCCTTTATCAGCCATCCACACAGAGAGCTCTGTGCCAGTGAACAGAACGTATGCTTGGAGAGAGACTGGCCCCCAGCATGGCAGCTAAGTACCTTGGTGTAGACTTACTTGTGCTTCCCTTATTGTTCTTCCCTCGTGCTCCTTGATACCCCTCCCTGTCTCCCCCCGAACCTGATTGAACATTATTGTGATTGAATCCCACGGTGTCTGTTGTGTGCGAGTACCCATCCCCCTCATTCCCATAGAGGGAGCGAGTACTGTGAGAGGGCCTTCGGGCCTGTGCAAACTCCCCTTCCCCCTTCCTGGGTTGCCTCCCTCTCTGGAACCCCCGTGTGAGAGCCCTTGGACCTGTTTCTCTTTCCTCCCTGGATTCCTTTCCCTGTCTCCCATCACCATCCCCACAGCATTTCCCTCCCTGGCGTGGTGTGAAAGAAGCTGTTGGGTGGAACCCCTTCCTGATATTTGCTCTGTGCCCTATGATGATAGGGGCCTGAGTTCTTGGTGCGAGAGCACGCAGAACGGCCCACATACTATCCTGACGGGCGTCTGGAAACCCCGTTTGATCCTACAGAGCCTCCTGACTGAGCTGGGTGTGTGTGGACACGAAATCTCCCTTCCCCACCGCTTCCCTGACACCACTGACAGATTCACCGGCACTAGCCCACACCCCCGGCTTTTCAGGATGAATAGGGAAACTGGTTCATGCCGTGCAGACTCTTGCAATACAAATAAAGGACTTGCAGGAGCAACACACAGAGCTCGCGACTGCTGTGGCTCAGCAGCAGCCCCCTTCTGCTCCCGCTGGAGTGTTATTGGCTCCCCCTGGGCCGCCCGTTGCGGCAGGAGGGGTGGATGAGGCAGCTGGAACTGCCCCGGTGCCACCCTCGGTCCCTGTGGTACCGCGAGAACCTCGGGGTCCTCGTACTGACAAATTTCAGGGTGACCTCTGGGCCTGCCGGGCGTTTTTGGCACTTTGTGAGCTCACATTTATGACTCAAGCAGGTACCTATTCCACTGATGCCTTGAAAGTTGCTTTTGTGAGTAGAAACATGGGCGGGGTAGCCCTGGATTGGGCTACCAACCTATTAACCAGCAAAAGCCCTCTTATTGGAGTACCAAGGATTCCTGCGGGAATTTCGTTTTTTGTTTGACCACCCCCATCGGCTCTGGGATGCCGAGACAGCCATCCTGTCCCTTCGCCAAGGACGCGCGCCTCTTATGGAATATATCACACAATTCCAACAACTCGCCCAGGAACTACGATGGTCTGAAGATGCCTTGCGAGTGCATTTTCGGAAGGGGCTAGCAGATGACCTCAAGGATCAACTGGCGTATGTCACCCTTCCAGACACTTGGGCCAACGTAGCCACTCTGGCCCTCCAGACAGACGCTTGCCTCATGGAACGACGTAGAGAGAGGCGACAGGACAACTGGAGTCTTCTGGTTAGACCAGTACCGTTTGTTCCTCCTAGCCCAGAGGCAGCTGGACCAGCCCTGCCGGAGGCAGAGCCCATGTAGCTGGGTGCTTCCTGAGGACCCCTTACTACCGAAGAGCGGGACCGTCGTCAACGAGCATGAGACTGCTTTTATTGTGGGGAGCCGGGGCATTTCATACAAGATTGCCCAACTCTGCCCCCTTCCCGGTGGCATGCGGGAAACGCCAAGGGTCGGGATGGGCAAGGAGCATCTCGACCCTAAAGATCATCCCATCCCTTACTACTAATGCCCACCTCCATTTACAGGTGCCTATGACACTAAGCATCGCCCCGCGGCAGTCATTGGTCATTTGGGCCCTGGTGGATTCTGGAGCATCTGCTAATTTTATCGACGAGACCTTGGCGCGGACCTCCAAAATCTTGATCTGACCCAAAGATGTCCCTGAAGCCGTACAAACCATCGATGGGTCCCCTCTCGTGTCAGGCCCTGTTACCCAACAAACCACCCCCCTCTCCTGTGTGATAGGGTCTCATTGGGAAACCCTTATGTTCGATGTGGTGTGTACCCCTCTTTTCCTTGTGGTCCTTGGACTCCCCTGGCTCGCGTGCCATGAACCCCGCATTCATTGGGCCCAACATCATCTCCAATTTAACTCCCCTTACTGCATGCAACATTGTATACGACCGGCTCCCCCCTCGTTGTCTCTAGCAGCTGCTAGAACTGCCTCCAAGTCACCGGAACCGACGCTTCCTCAAGAGTATATGGACCTTCCAGAGGTCTTTAGCAAAACTCAGTTGGCCCAATTGCCTCCCCACCGTCCTTATGACTGCCCTATTGAATTAATTCCGGGCACCGAGCCCCCTTTTGGACGTATTTATGCCCTTTCCTCCTCAGAACTGACAGAACTTTGCAAATACTTAGATGAAGCCCTTAAAAATGGTTTCATACGGCACTCAACCTCTCCGGCAGGAGCCCCCATCTTTTTTGGCCCAAAGAAGGATGGGGGCCTAAGACCCTGTATTGATTACCGGGACCTCAATAGCGTGACTATTAAAAACCGTTATCCTCTGCCCCTTATCCCCGAACTACTAAACCGGCTCCAGGGCGCTAGGATATTTACAAAATTAGACCTCCGAGGAGCCTACAACTTGCTGCGAGTGCGTGAAGGGGACGAATGGAAGACGGCATTCCGGACACGATACGGACACTTCAAATAACTAGTCATGCCTTTTGGGTTGGCTAACGCTCCTGCCATGTTTCAGCACCTCATCAATGACATCCTATGAGACATACTCGATACTTTCGTCATAGCATATTTAGATGACATCCTCATCTACTCCACATCCCATAAGCAACACGTGCAACACGTTCGACAAGTTCTACAACGCCTAAGGATTCATAAACTGTATTGTAAACAGGAGAAATGTGCCTTTCACCTCTCCACGGTTGAGTTCCTGAGGTTCGTCATCAGCCCAGATGGAATTCAAATGAACCCAAAGAAGATTCTTGCCATCCAACAATGGCCACCCCCGAAAACGGTTAAGGCCCTACAGTGTTTTCTTGGTAGCATTAATTACTATCGACAATATGTGCCACATTACGCCGAAGTTACCAGTCCCCTGACGCAACTTCTGAAAAAGAATCGCCCCTACCTCTGGACTTCAGAACAAGAGTACAGATTTCAATTTCTGAAGGGAGCCTTTATGCAAGCACCCCTTCTCCAGCATCCGGACTTCCACAAACCTTTTTTTGTGGAAGCCGACGCATCCAGTATTGCCATCGGAGCAGTTTTACTTCAACAAAACACGGACAAGGTTTGCCTCCCGTGTGCCTATTATTCTCGACAATTGTCTCCGGCTGAAAGAAATTATACGGTCCTGGATCGGGAGCTCCTGGCAATCAAAGCAGCTTTTGAAACTTGGCGGCACTATCTAGAAGGAGCACAACACCCCATCACTGTAACTACCGATCATAAGAATCTCATCTTTCTCCAGACCACCCAATCACTAACCCTCGTCATGCCCGCTGGGCACGCTTTACGTTTACGATTCAATACCACCCGGGAAAAATGAATCTTTTGGCAGACGCTCTCTCCCGATATCATGAAGGGAAGGAGGCAGATGTGCATCCTAAAGGTCCTATTCTTGAACATCGGGTGTTCGCAGCCACTCTCCCTTCCCTCGATTACCTCCGACAAGCCTCTGCACAAGAAATTCGCCCTTCAGAAGGTGCCACATTTACCCTCCAAGCTGGTCTCTATAAAAGAGGACAAAAAATTGTGGTGCCACCTTCCTGCCAGGCACAGATACTGTGGGCCCACCATGAAGCCCCCTTGGCCGGGCACCCGGGAAAAGAATGCACCTTAAACCTCCTGCAGCGTCAATTCTGGTGGCCTTCGATATCCGCGGATGTTCAGCAATATGTTCAGGCCTGTCAAACCTGCTCTCAAACTAAGATCCTGAGGAAAAACCCCGCTGGCCTCCTTCAGCTTGCTACCTTGCCCGCGGGCCCATGGAAAAGGACTGGGCTCGACTTTATAGTCGAGCTACCCCCCTTCCGTGGGTACAACACTGTTCTCGTTATTGTGGACCATTTTACGAAATTAGCACACCTTGTTGCAAGTAAGGGGCTTCCCATGGCACAACGAACCGCCCTCTTATTTGTACGACATGTAGTGAAATTACATGGATGGGCAGCCGAGATTGTAAGCGATAGGGGAAACACAGTTTGTTTTCCATTTCTGGACAGCCTTATTCAAAGCTCTTCGAGTATGACTGAAACCCACAGCATATCATCCCCAAGCAAATGGGCAGGTGGAGCGGATTAATCAAAATCTTGAGCAGTATCTAAGGCGCTACATCAACTACTTACAAGATGATTGGTATTCTTGGCTCCCTATGGCAGAGTTTGCCTACAACAACACCCCAAACGCTTCTCTTGGAAATTCTCCCTTCTATGTTACCTATGGTTACCATCCCCAGATGACCACTCCAGATTTGCCTTCAGTGACCGTTCCTGCGGCAGGAGCTCTGGCCCAGCAATTACAACAAGTCCACTCACTAGCCAAAACCACACTAGAGAAGGCAATACAGCAATACAAGCAATATGCCGACCGCCACCGACGGCCGGCACCACAACTCCAACCAGGAGATCTAGTGTGGCTAGATCGTCACCACTATCTATCTAAACGACCCTCCCCAAAGCTGGACCATAGGTATTTGGGACCCTTTCCCATTCTAAAACAAGTGAATGATGTTACATACACTCTACGACTTCCTCCTCACCTTCGCATTCACCCCACGTTTCACATGTCCTTACTCAAGCCAGCGACCGTGCCAGATGACTCTACATCCTCGGGAAGCACCCCTGAACCAGACGCCCTTGATCTGGACCCCACCTACGAGGTCCATGCTATTTTGGACTCAAAATTACACCGGGGAAGACTTCATTATCTTATTGACTGGCGGGGATTTAGCCCTGAGGAACGTTCCTGGGAACCCGCCGCACATGTCTCCGCCCCTTGACTTCTCTGGTTATTTGATCGCCGACATCCGGATAGACCGGGCCCTGCTGGCCGCCTGGGGGGGGGGAGGCTTCGAGGGGGGGTACTGTCAGCCGCCGCGGCCGCTTCCCGGCCCGACGGCTGCATCCAGTGGCTGGAGACCCCGCCCCCAGCTCCACCCAGGACAGAGCAACACGCAGCACGACACTGCCGCCACCAGCCCCCGATGCAGCACAACCAGCTGAACCCTCTCACAACGCTGCAGAGCCACGCCCCCCCATCGCTCTGAGTGCCTCTGGGCGCGTGTAGGGGCGGAGCTTGCCCTTTATCAGCTGTCCTCGCAGAGAGCTCTGTGCCGGAACAGAGCGTCTGCTTGGAGAGAGACTGGCCCCCAGCATGGCAGCTAAGTACCTTGGTGTAGACTTGCTTGTGCTTCCCTTATTGTTCTTCCCTCGTGCTCCTTGATACCCCTCCGTCTCCCCCCGAACCTGCTTGAACATTATTGTGATTGAATCCCATGGTGTCTGTTGTGTGCGAGTACCCATCCCCCTCATTCCCATAGAGAGAGCGAGTACTGTGAGAGGGCCTTCGGACCTGTGCAAACTCCCCTTCCTGGGCTGCCTCCCTCCCTGGAACCCATGTGAGAGCCCTTGGACCTGTTTCTCTGTCCTCCCTGGATTCCTTTCCCTGTCTCCCGTCACCATCCCCATGGCATTTCCCTCCCTGGCGTGGTGTGAAAGAAGCTGTTGGGTGGAACCCCTTCCTGATAATTGCTCTGTGCCCTATGATGATAGGGGCCTGAGTTCTTGGTGCGAGAGCATGCAGAACGGCCCACATACTATCCTGACGGGCGTCCGGAAACCCCGTTTGATCCTACAGAACCTTCTGACTGAGCTGGGTGTGTGTGGGCACGGAATCTCCCTTTCCCCCCGCTTCCCTGACCCCGCTGACAAAAGGCAGATCCTCAATACAAGTCTTATTCTCTGGGGTGAGAGCAGTGGACCTGAGTCAAGCATGTCTCCTGAGCGCAATGGCAGAGGCCATTCCCCTAATATTGCAGTTGGCAATATGCATATTGGCAGTGAGCTGGAACTGGGCAATTTGCATCCCTTCCTTTTGTAAAGTGGCTATTTGATTTGGATCAGTGGTCTTGCTCAGCTGAGACCATAGTCAATGTTGGTAACCGCACATAGTGGAGGCATAGTTGAAGGCCCTAAGGGATAAGGTTTCGGAGGAGGCGATCTTTCTCCCCAGGACATCGAGACGTCTCCCTTCTCTATCGGATGGGGAAGTTTGAAGGCCCCCTGCTCTAGTCTTGAGCGAGGCTGCTGCGATGACCAGAGAGTTAGGGGGAGGGTGCCTGTAGAAAATATTAGCCCTTTACTTGGGGATGGCATAGAGAGAGTCAGCCAGTTTGTTGGTGGGAACCTCTGAGGAGGGTTTGGCCCACGCAGAAGTGGAGGGCTCCATGAACTGGTCAAACATAGGAAACATGATATGCCCTGGTTCCCCAGTACCGAGTATCCCAAACACAGGACCCGACTGGGTCTTTCTGACCACCTTAGTGGGGAGCTTTGGTAGTGCCGATACAAGTCTCTTTAGCATGGCCTAAAAGGCCTTAGTGTCCTCTGTTGCCAGGACAAAATTGGGGTCTAAGACTGTATCAGGTGGAGGAGGGGAAATAGTCTCATCCTCCTCTAAGACAGGAGAAGAGGACGAGGATGACGAAGTCTGTTCTGGTTGGCTATGGCGGGGATCAGCTCCGCGAGCAGGAGCGGTACCTGTAGAGCCCAGCATAGTTGTATCGCCGGTACCGGGAGTCGTCATAGGGCGAGCAGCAAGAGCAGGGGGAGCGTGTCCTCTGGTCCCTGTGGTACCGTAGAGATGTACCTAGTAGCCTGGGAGGGGATCTGTGCACAAATCTGCTAGGTCGGTCCAGCTGCAGTGTTCTATGCCTAAGAGTGGATCTAGAATGTGACCAGCGATTTCTGTGGTGCTTACTGCGGTGAGAGAAGGAGCGAGAGTCCCTAAGCCGTTCGGGATGGGGCGGCAATGTCACCTCTAATGGGGCAGCGGTTTGGGCCGGCTATGTTGTTGTTGGTACTGTGGGAGTCGGTACCAATGGAGCCTGTGTGAGCAGAGATCTCCCGGGTTCTGAGAAAATAGTCTCCACTTCCACCGAACGAGGAGTGTCCCCTGCCTCGTTGCCCTTGGCTGCCGCCGCCTCCTCCTCCTCCTCCTCCTTCCGTTCCTCACCAGGGCGTCTAGTGTTATGCTCTCTGGTGCGGGAGGTGCTCTCAGAGCGGGAAGCACTTCTGGCCAAGGGTGGTACCGTAATTGGAACGTCCCCGGACTCTGCACCGGCGGTACCTGGCACGGTCTGTGGCTCCAACGGAGCGGCAGGAACCGTGGGCTCAGGGTTCATCCTGGGAGTGTCTGAGTGTCCGGTGGGGAGCCGGAGGGGCCCCTCTTCACCACCCTGAAGTGCCTTTTTAGTTAGAATGTCTTGAAGCCGGAGAGCCCTATCCCTTTTTGTCCTGGTGGAAAGGACCGCGCACAACTTACAGGTGCGGGTGTTGTGAATCTCCCCTAGGCAGGCTAGGGAGTGTTGATCGCTGACTGAGAGTGTTGCCGAGCAGGAGCGGCAGCGTTTTAAGCCCCTCTGTTTGGGCATAGTCCGGCACACCTGCGTAGAAGCAGACGGAGTCTGGGGGATGAACCCCGTGGACTAAAGCACGGGCACACTAGTGTTCTTTTTCTTCATTCTTTTAACTTCTTTTTTTTTTTTTACTACTGACTAGCACTGAAAAGCGCTAATGTCTTCCAAGCACGGTGCGGTTGGAAGGAGCTGAGGCGGCAAGGGCTCCTCCCTCCTATTTATGCAGTCCCATTCTCGCGTGATCTTGAGCCAATGCTTTGGATGGGACGGGAAGGGGAATGGAGGGGCAGAGCCCTCACCATATTATAGATCTTTCCAGGTTTTCTGCCTGGAAACTGCTGACAACTAGGTCTCGGATGCCTGTGAAGCAGGAAGTGAATCCCATGAGTGAGAATCGCAGAGATCCTCGAAGAAGAACTCTGAGCTACTTTCCTGCTGGACCAGCATTACGGATGGGCAATTTCCACTGATCCTGATCAGGCCCTCTTTGCCTCCTTCCAGATTCTCCTGGTTAAAACGTCCCTATGGCATGCCATTTGGTATTTCTGGGCTCTGCTGGATAGAGCTGCACAGTCATGCCTCTCTCCTAAGCACCAAATTCATTTGTTGTGCTGGTCTCAGAGTTGCAGGGCATGTCAGGCAACATTTGAATTCTGAACTCTTTCCAAGCACCATCTTATGCTCCCACTCTTGAGATGTAGGGCATGATGATGGCTAACTAGCTAGCTATCAAGATAAAGTACGAAACTAACCACTAATTAATTACCTTGAACAAGAAGAACTGAATTCTACATTTAATATTCGAACATTCCTAGCTTTGCCTCAGGCAGCTGCAAGGAATGGAAATGAGAGACTCCCTTTAAAGCTCCTCTCGTCTCGCAAAATTAAAAGCCAGCAGAGAGGGATTGTTCTACAGTCTGCCTATCAACTACTGATGCAGAGATGAGTTTCCAGGCAGCCTGTGAAGCAGAAAGCATCCCATAAATAAGACTCATGGAGTCCCTTGAAGAAGAGCTGTCTACTCCATGCCATGCAGTGTTTGAAGTACTTCACTTGAGCCAACCAACAAATGAAGAAGTAAAGGCATCTGGGGAGAACCCCCTAGTTCTATAGGCAGGGAACTGTAAGACCAGGTCTGGAATCACAGTGATCAAAATAGCTGGACGACACAGATTCCACTTGTGTCTGCAGCACAGGATGAACCAAGAACAGGGGTAGGGTGTAAACCTGTGTCTAGAGGGTGATGATGAGGTCATTGCATGCACCCTGCATTAGGCCAAGGTAGGCTACTGGCCTACTGGAACTGGCTAAGTTCCAGTAGCTGAATGCCAGGACACACAATACCTATTAGTGTAAACATACAGATGCACTCACCAAAGAACTACCATTTGTGGCAAACAGTACCTTGCTCTTCTATTAGCTTCAATACATTGAAAACTAGGCTTTAGTTATGGAATAAAGTGCCTATTTTCTTGTAGAAACGGACAGGTGGTAAATGTCACATCACGTAGCCTGGTGACATTTTAATTTGCTTCCAGTTGCTATAACATGGTTTGCAGACTGCTGACACATTCGCTCATAGCACAGCACATGACAGGTTGGTTATGTAACATGTCCTCAGTAGTTCTTGCAATTCATATCAATGCCAGTAGGTGTCATTTCAGTAGGATCTGCCAGGGAGTAGTCCTAACTTTATCTGTCACTGCTGTCTTATCATGTACGCTCTGTACAAGAAGTTGATTGAACCTAAGTGCCTGAGAAGCTTCTAACTGATCCACAAACTACACTCCTGGAAAGTTAAGGTACTCCAGCATTCCCTCCAGCATTGTCAGAAGTGTCTGGTTTCAAATAATAATATTGCCACTGCAGAAACAGACATTATGTGGGTGTCTGTCTCATGTACACTACAGTGTAGATATCACTATCATTACCCTGCCACTTGATCTGATAAATTATAGAGCACCCCTCTTCTTGTGGGGAAAACACATTGGAACATGTGTTAAAACTGTCCTACCTGCTGGCAAATTCTAAAGACCAGGTTACACTGAAAGTGGCTAACAACATTTATAGATGCTATTTTTTGGCTGAGGAAATTGCTGATATGCCCCTTTAGGGTAATCTGTCCCCACCCCCCACCGTGCCTAGTAGTGTTTCCTACTGTACAAGATTTATTTTCAGGAGTCAGGCCTGGTCGAACTTGTGCTCTATAGAGGAGCAAGAGTACAGGAAAAGGTCCAGTGGTTCATATCCCCATGACTGTGGCTCACTTTGCTTGTATTGTATAGATTGGAAACCGATCTTATCCCGTCTATCTTTGGTTCTATCAGAGCTCTATCCAGTAAAAATTTGGGATCTTGATTCAATATGGTCTTGCTTTAGTATTTTATTGTTTGTATCCTAAACGAGTTTTAATGTGCCCATATTTTTTGTGTAATCCATGTTGTTGTTATTTGTGTGTTTGCACCTTGTTATAGCCTATGGTTGAAACAAATACATTTACTACTACTAAAAAATTGTAGAGCTGGGCTCTGATCTATAGTTAAGGACAGCATGCAGGTTTCTGTTTAAAGCATGAACATTCTATTTAGCCGATTGGTCTGAAATTTGGCAGAGAGGATTGCTTGGCTGAGAGGTACAATCTGTCCAAATTTCATAGTAACCATACAATTTTTTTTTACAGCACTTTGAAAATTGGATAAAATTTGCTTTTACATCTGGGTTTCAGATGCTTTTTAAATTGGGTCCGAAGCCTGCTTTTTAAAACATTTGGCTGACGTGTAGTACTGTTACAGAATTCAGGGATGTGTTCCTTTTTTTAATTTTCAAAATGAGTTTTGTAGCTTAAAAGTTGTAAATTTTGTTAATTTTCCATATTAGTTTATGGGAGATTAAAACTTTGAAAGGTAGGTTGTCCGGGCAGGGAGGTAATGGACTAGGAAGGTTTAACTTGTGAGAGAAAGCCATTAGAACCAAGGCAGATTAAGAATTGGCTTTTTTGAGACACCCTGCTTGAAAGCAGCCTGCTCTGTACAGGCGGACGGAGGTGGTGGATCTGACAAAGTCAGATTGAGAGCAAGATTGCAACGTAGAGCAAGCAGATCGTAAAGATCTGGAAACACAGTTTAGACTAGCACCCTTGGGGGCTAACCAAAAATCCAAGATCTGAATTTGTTCCAACCCCCAGAACCATGGAAAACACTAACAAAGAACCAGGAAGTGAAGTGGTAGCCATTTTGAAAAATGGAGCGTTCATCCCCGGAGTAAAAGAAGACCACCTTTTGATAGAGGAGGCTTCCCCAACCCTGATTATGCTTTTTTTACTGCAATTCGACCCCTTCAAGCCGAATTAGGGAACAAAAGCCTCAGCGGTGGCCATGTTGAAAATCAGGAAGTGGACACCTCTGTGGTAAAACAAGACCAACATCTGATAGAGGAGACTTCCCCCAAACTCAGATATGCTTCTTTTGCTGCAATTCAACCCCACCCCCACCCCCCAAGAAGAGTTAGGGAGCAGAAACCTCAGCCATGGACATCTTGAAAATTTGAGGGGTCACCCTCAGGGTTAAAGAAGACCTTGATAGAGGAGACTCCCCCAACCCCAAATATGCTTTTTTTCATTGTGAGATGTACTGCAAATCTCGCCTGGGTGCCTACGCGGCCGTCCAGGTACCGTCTACAAAATGAGCCTGTAGGGCCTATGGGCTCACTGGGCCTATGGGCTCACTGAGCTCCTCGTCTCCTGGTGGATAGAATAGGGAAACTACAGTTTCCCTATTCTATGCGCTTGGACTGTTTTCTCAAATCGCCCAAGCGTGTTCCACACTGGTTTGTCCCTTATGGGACTCCTTACCTGCTGCTTCTCCTCCCTCGCAGTGGGGCCCCCTCTTCACTGAAAATAAGCAGTGGCTGCTGCTGAGAGAAGCAGCGCTGGACCTGGGCACCGGGTAAGTTTATTTACTAGCTATGTCCTGCTCCAGTGCCCCCCTACAGAGCAGCAGGATGCAGGAGGGCACAGGAGGGGCATTGCCCCTGATGCCCTCGGCTGTGCACCGCGCCTGTCCCTACCACACCCCTTCACAGAGCCTGCCTCCCAATATCTGTTCATGCTGCCCTAAAAGCTTGCTCTTCACACTCTCCCCAGATCCAATCTACCCTCTTGTTCACACACCCCCAGTAGTTCTAGTCCCTCCCCAGGATACCAGTACACACATCCCCAGTGTCCCTCCCCACTTTGAGGGTGTGAAGTCATCAATATTATTCAGTAATAACTTTTTCTTAGGGGATGAGAGAATCCACAATTACTGGTGCCATGTCTGGGGTGGGTGGGTGTCCCCTTTATCTACCCCAACCATCAGTTTGTCTTCTGGGTGCTGGAAAATTGGGGGGGTTGC
Source organism: Sphenodon punctatus (assembly GCA_003113815.1). NCBI lineage: Eukaryota > Metazoa > Chordata > Lepidosauria > Sphenodontia > Sphenodontidae > Sphenodon > Sphenodon punctatus. Next base: position 1,209,701 of record QEPC01000931.1, on the reverse strand, counting down.
CCCCTAACTTGGCTTAGGGATCAAATCACAAATCACCAGAGTGCCCCCTCCTGCCTCCTCCCCTCCGAGTGAGTGCCTAGGTTCATCCCAGGAAATTTGGTCAGGATTGCAGGGCACTGGCAGAAGGGTGTGCCCTGGGCTGGGACAGCAGGGGCTGCAGGTCAGTGGGAGCCCACGGCTGGGACAGCAGGGGCTGCAGGTCAGTGGGAGCCCACGGCTGGGATAGCAGGGGCTGCAGGTGAGGATTGCCACACTTCAGTTCGCGGTGAGGGATTCTAGTATAGATGGCCGTCCCCGCTCCAGAGGTAGCCGCATTTTAGTACACAGTGAGGAATTTCAGTATATATGGCTGCATATATTCAGTATATATGGCCACATTTCATTACACGGTGAGGGTTTGAAATTCTGAAATGTCACTATTAGGATACTAATCATGGTAGTGCACCAGCAGGGGGAATTTAGTGTATTGCATTCTCAAAAAACAAGGAAATTCTATACTAAAAATCCCTTCAGTCTAAGAAAGAAGTTAAGGCCCTTATAAATTCAATCATGCTCCAAAAATCATGGAAATGATAAGTTAAGGATCCTGTCTTAACTTCCATGCCATGTAAACAGTAAATACGTTGTACAGTCTCACATATTATTGTGCTCGCTTACAACTCAGATTGCCTTCAGAAGTTACGAGTATAGAGTAGACCTTGCTATTCTCACAGAATAATCATTTTCCTTTCTTCCAGGGAAGCAAATAATCTACTACTAGTACCCCTGTTCAGTCCATAAAAGAATGGTCAATTAGGGACTGAAACAGGTGCCCTGTTTGACGGAACTCGGTTTTAAAACACCGACTTCGCCTTGTCTGAATCAGAAATTTATTTTACACTTTGTTTATTCGTGTTTATGTCTTGTCTGGTGTATGTTTTGTCTGGTATATTTTGAAATAAATGTGTGAACCGTGGTCCAAGTCTGAGAATTAAGCCAAGTTCAGCCACCCAGAGGTCATCCTATATGGTTGGTTTCTATTGCAAGGGGGCTTGGTGGAACCTCATGTACCCCACAGGTGTGACTGTATAAACCCTTTCCTTTCCCTGTATGAGCCAGATCCTACAGTCAGTTACCCTTTCTGGTACTCTGTAAGGAAATGGTTTTCCTTCCCCCAGTTGAATGTATGAGTGTTTGTAAATACCTAATTCCTTCCAACCTGAGTCTCTATAGATCCGTTGTTTCCAGTCAAATACTGGGACTTCTGTGACTTTATAGGATCCTTTTGTGTTCATTTGTAAGGTCTTGTCAGTTTGTATTTTGTAAAATGTGTGTCTGTTTCCCTCACCCTTTCCAGGTATGTGGGGTAGTGTTATCTCCATGAACTGTTGATTACTTGTTAATTAACAGACGGTTCATCGCTCCCTGCCGGTATTCCTTTGCCTCCTCTGTCTGTCTGTCTGTCCCCTGTATAACTTTGTTATCTGTGGTTTTAGTAAATTAGTTTGTGAAACGAGTTTGGGAACTAAAAATTAAAATGGGTTCAACTGCCTCCAAATTACCCCCGGGGGATACTCCAATTAAATACATGTTGAATAAATATGGACCTACAACAGTAAAATGGGTAGCTAAATAAAATTTGTATACCTGACAATCCGGATTTGCAATTCCCTTTGGAGGGGTCTTTTTCCTTCTCGATTTTGAAACATTTCTAAAATGATCTGGAGAAAAAGGCTCCGACAAATGGATGTTTGGTACCTATGGGACGCAGAGGCTTATAGTCCTGCCATCAAAAAGCGCTTTGAAATATCTATTTCCTCTTTCTGTTTTCTTTCTCCTCCTTTATATAGTCAAAAGTCCAACCTCCTCAAGTTAAATTGTTCCTCTCTGGTCTCTTAACTTGAACAGAGGGGAACTCTAATATCTCAAAGCCGTTCCAACAATAATAATTATGACTGAACAGTCCAAGACCCTGGGTTTGACACCGATGCCCAACGCGCAGCGTTAGTTAAATTTTCAAATTGACTCCTTAAAGTCATTTCGAAACTAGTCCCTCCCCAACAGAACTGGCACCGTATATCCTTAGTTCTCCACCAAAAAGACAACACCCCGATGATTACGGGGCTCGCCTCCTCACTAAACTACAGGCGGCCCGTTTGAATTGAAAAACAAAAACTCTTAACAAGATTCAAGTCTTTTACAGCCAAATTTGGGACCAGTTACAGAGGAAAAAAGCCAGAGGCAAAACAAAAGAAAGTGATAGTCAAACTCTGTCTCCTACAAGTTCAACAGTTAACCTACAGACGTAACCCAGGACCCAGACACCCTCCTCAGCAGTAAATTTGAAACCCGTGCTGCCCGTGGCCATGCAGAATTCCTGGAACAGTAGTACCAGTCTCGTAGATCTACAGACAGAAACCCGGACCAGTGTTCCCACCGTGAACCCGGTAATCCAGGACCACCAACTACAACAGGAACTACTGACTCTCAAATTTACACGCCACCATCCTACAAACTGCAGATATGAAGCCTTCCCAGTCATTCGAAACCTTCCTGCCACCGCCGCCATAAAAAATGGCCCCGGCCCCGTGAACACTATCTTGCGCCTAAAAACCAACTGACTCGGTCCCGGGACCCCCAAAAACGTGAGCTCACCTTGTTTGTCTTATTTGTCTGCTTTTTGTTGTCTGTTAACCAGTCAGGCCCCCATGTTCAGGTTTCTGTTGGGGGTACCCCTGTTCCCTTTGTAGTTAATACCGGGGCCACGCGTTCTATGCTCCATAGTAATGCAGTTCCCCATTTACCTGTGTTTACTACTGTTATACCCACAATAGGAGTTGAAGGTGTTCCCAGCTCCTAGCCTCTCACTGACCCGGTCACTGTAACTGTCAGGCCGCTCACTAAGAGGCATTCCTTTTACTCAGTCGGAACACCCCTGTAAATCTCTTGGGTAGAAACTTGCTCTGTAAATTAAATGCAAACATCTCCTGTACACCTGATGGAGTATTTGTCACTGTACCCAACCTCTTAATCCCATCTCTCGTGATGGCCCTCGCTACTAAGGAGGCTGGACAGGAGTGCCTGCCTGGCCAGCAGGCCCTCCTCGACCAATTCCCTTCTGCATTGTGGACAACCAACCCTGATCATGTTGGATTGCTGCGAGGTGTGGATCCAGTTGTCATCCAGGTTAAAACTGGCAAGTTCTTCCCTTCAGTGCCTCAGTATCCTCTTTCAACAGAAGCTATTCCTGGTATTTAACCTGTTATTTCTGTTTTCTCCTCTCTGGGGTATTGGTTTCTACTCGCTCTAAAAGCCAGAAAAGTTTCACTCTGATGTTACTACCATTGCTAGTATTCCAGTTTTTGCTAAGTATTTACTATTATTAACCTTTCTCAAGGTTTTTTTCTTTGTTCCACTGTATCCTGATTCTCAGTACCTGTTTGCCTTTACTGACCCTTCCTCCTCTTCTCAGTACCCTTTTTTTCAATTCTTGCAGACTCTTTGGTAATAATGTCACCCGTCTTAGGGTGCTTCCTTTAAACCCTGACTCTATGAGGGTGGGGGTGGAGCCCAGGGTGGCTGGAAAAATGGGTCTCACTGAACTTTCTGACAGTATTGCTGATTCGCCCCGTTAGTGCTTGTCATTCAGAAGGGCTTACTTTGCTACACCTACAAGGGCCCCCACTTCATGAAAAACAGCACCTGGAACTACACCTTATCATGCACATGTAACACATTTATGTGAAATGTTCCCTTGTACTTTTCAGCTCCCTGTAATTTCTCTAAGGTTGGGATGCGCACCTGCGTGGGGACCTATTACATCTGTGGTCACACAGCCCGCAAATGGTTGCCCGCCAACTGGGGGGGGGCAGCTGTTATATAGGGTATGTTCTCCCAGCCATCTGTGTCCTAGACACGCCCCCAAAGGGTGGTCCCCAGAAGTCTCAGACACAAAAAAAACGACTGCGCACCCGCTCCAAATGAGCTGTTAAGTGTGCCCGTTTAAAACCCTTTAATGGTTGAGGCCTGATCGTTTCCTCCAAGCCTCAAAAGGGGGGAATTATGGCTATCTAATACCAGCATGATTGAACCACGTATGGTTGCTTGTTCGCCACTGTGTATATAAGGAGGCTTTGTGCTGTAAGGCATGGTCCATTGGTAGAAATACTGGTGTGTCCCACAGCTGTGTATCTGAATAAACCTGATTGAACGTTCCTGTTGCAGCCTCCTCTCATTCTCAGCCTGAAAATCCACGACAGTGGAAAGGAGATACCACCTTCGGTATGAAAGCAGGGTCAGTGCGGAGGTCTACCTTGTCCTTGTGGAATCGTATGTAGGGAGGAGAAGCTCTAAGGGCGGTCAGTTTGCTAACCCTTCTGGCAGAAGTTATTGCCAGGAGGAATGCTGTTTTGATGGATAGGTTTTCCATGGAACAGGTGGTCATTGGTTCGAAGGGAGGGGAGGGGGACCAGTTTATAAAGGACGAGGTTAAGGTCCCACTGGGGGGCCGGGTGGGTGTTAGGAGGAAAGGTGTTCATAATACCCTTCCAGAATGTTTTCATGAGAGGGTGGGAAAATAAGGTGTTCCCATTCTCGGGCTGTAGGCGAGATGACAGTGCTGCCAGATGAACCCTCAGAGATTGGGTTGACAAGCCAGAGTCGTGCAGATGTAGAAGGTATTCAAATATGTGAAACGTGGAGCTGCGTCAGAGGGGTGGATCAAGAGGTACACCAAGTGGCAAATCGGTTCCATTTAGCAGCATAGCATGCTCGTGTGGAGGCGCATCTAGAATTCAGGAGAATGTCCACAATGTTGCTGGGGGCGTCCTAAATTAAGGACCTATCAGCCAGGTGCAGAGGTGGAGTATTGCAGGGTCGTGATGGAGTATGGTCCGTGTTGACGGGATAACCGGTGGGGTAGGATCGGTAGGTGAAAGTCGTCGTTGGCCATCTCCTGGAGTTTCTGGAACCAGGGTTGCCTGGGCCAGAAGGGTGCGATCAGGATCATATGGGCTTGATTGGCCAGAGCCTTGGAGAGGACTTTGTACATCAGAGGGAGAGGGGGAAAGGCATATAGGAAGTCCCCATTCCAGGATATCATGAAGGCGTCCAATATTGATCCTAGTTCTGCCCCTGCTCGACTGCAGAACCTAGGGAACTTGGCATTCTCTTGCGTAGCAAATATATCTATGGTGGGCGTTCCCCATTTCTTGCAATTGTCACAGAGTACTGAGTTGCAGAGGGTCCACTCGTGGTGGTCTGTGGTACAGCAGCTGAGCTGATCAGCAATCGCATTGTCCTGGCTCGCAAGGTGGATGGCGTGAATGTGAATGCCCTGTTTGATGCTCCAGAGCCAGATGTCCTGGGCTTCTATGGACAGGCGAGTGGAGCGTGCTCCTTCCTGTTTGTTTATGTACCACATGGCAGTGGAATTGTCGGTAATGATGAGGACATTTTTTCTTACTATGTGAGGGAGAAGTGCCTTGAGGGACCCAACGGATGGCTCTGAGCTCGAGCATGTTGATATGGAGCTTTTGCTCCTGAGGGGACCATAGGCCACTCACCTGTAGGTGATCCATGTGGGCCCTCCCAGCCAATCAGGGAAGCGTTGGTGGTTATGGACATCTGCATAGGGGGTGGCATGAAAGGGGTGCCTTGCAGGACACTGTTGTGACGTGTCCACCAGAGTAGGTTGAGGGTGACCTTGGGCGGAATGTAAATCTGCATATTGAGGGGGTGGACAGCAGGAGTGTAATTTCGAGCCAACCACTGTTGGAGGGTGTGTAGATGTAGTCGGGCATATGGAGTGACTGTGGTTGTAGCCGCGAGGCATCTGTGCAGACAGAGGAAGAAGCAGACCGCCCTCTTTGGACGTGATGGGAGGGATAATATAGTCTGTCGTATAACTCTGAACCTGTCGAAGGGGAGACAGGCTCTGGATACAGAGGTGTCGAGGACGGCCCCTATGAATTGGAGTTGTTGCGTCGGGACAAGATGCGACTTGTGGTAGTTAACCATGAGTCTGAGGTTTTGGAGTAGCGAGAGGGTCACCTGGAGGTGGTTCAGTAGTGTACGCCTTGAAGAGCCTACTATTAACCCGTCGTCTAGGTATGGGAAGACTCTGATGTGCCTCCTTTGTAGGTATGCAGCGACTACTGCGATGCATTTTGTGAACATCCTGGGTGCAGTGGAAAGGCTGAAGTGTTGATTTCCTACAAGGAAACGTAAATAACATCAATGCGCTGGATTTATAGAGATATGGAAGTAAGCGTCCTGCAGATCGAGAGAGGATAACCAAGCTCCCTGGTGGAGTCCCAGCATAACGATGGGGTGGGTAACAATACGGAACTTGAACCTTTTAATACATTTGTTTAAACAGCGAAGGTCAAGGATAGGTCTGTATCCCTCATCTTTTTTGGGTACGACAAAATGATTAGAGTAAAACCCAGAGTTTCGTTCTGAGGGGGGAACTTCCTCTATAGCCCCCTTGGAGATAAGTTCTAGAATCTCTGTTAGTATTTGAGTTTGGGGGGGGGGCGGGAGGGATGGGGTAAGAAGTTGGGTGGAAAAGATAAAAATTGAATGGAGTACCCCTGACTGATCACTTCTCTGACCCAATGGTCAGAAGTTATGGATGCCCAGGCCTCATAAAAGGGTTGGAGACGGTTACCAAAGGTAGTAGGATGCTGAAGGACTCTCTCGATCTGCGTACAATTAAAAACGCTGTTTGAGGTGTTGGGTTGGAGAAGAGGTGGAAGGGGGCCTACCCTTCGCTCTTTGCTTCATGTACTGCTTTCTGGGTTGGGAGGGTGCGGCCTGTTGCTGATGGTATTGTGAGGGGAAACGTCTATTCGTACTGAAAGAATAAGGGGCCCATTGTTTAAACTGGTAGGAGTAGGGGGCGGAGGAGGGGTAAAACCTCTTCTTAAAGGTACGAATGACTCCTGTAGAGCGAGCCATCTGAGAAGTCTCTTTTATCTTTTTTAAAGTCTCGTCAGTGGTGGCTGCGAAAAGGCCTTCCCCCATCGAAGGGTAGGTCCTCGATTTGAGTTTTGTTTTCTGGGGCTAAGGCAGTGGAGTGGAGCCATGCATGCCGTCTTAAGGTAATGGCCGAAGCCATTCCTCAAATGTTAGCATTGGCTATATGCATGTTTGCAGTTAGCTGGAATTGGGCTATCTGCATACCCTCTCTTTGCAGTGCTGTGATCTGACTAGGGTCAGAAGCCCTACCTAGCTGGGCCCAGAGCCAATGTTAGTACCCACACATCGCAGAGGCATAATTAGAGGCCCTAAGTGATAGGGTTTCAGATGAGAAAATTTTCCTCCCAATGACGTTGGGACGCCTCCCCTCCCTGTCAGCAGGTGAGGTCTGGATGCCACCAGATTTGGATCTGAGAGAGGAAGCTGCAATGACAAGGGAGTTGGGGGCCGGGTGCTTATAAAACCTGCTGGATCCTTCCCTAGGGATGGTGTAGAGCGAATCAGCTAGTTTATTAGTGGCAGGAGCAGAAGAGGGTTTGGCCCAGATTGACCTTGATGGTTCCAATAATTGCTCAAACATAGGGAGCATTATATGTCCCGGTTCTCCTGTCCCCAAGATACCAAATACAGGGCCAGACTGGGTCTTTTTAACCACCCTGGAGGGAAGTTTAGGTAATGCTGCAGTAAGTCATTTCAGCATGCCCTGAAAGGCCTTAGTGTCCTCTGTGGCCAACATGAAGTTTGGGTCAGATATCACATCTGGGGGAGAGGGTGAAAAATTCTGATCCTCCTCTGGAGTAGAGGCAGAGGTGGAAGAAGGTTCAGAATCTTCCGATAAAACCTCAGCCTCAGGGAGTTGGGGGGAGGGGCCCTGACGAATAGGTTGGCCAACTAGGGAGTTAAGGAACTCAAAACCAAAGGAGTGGTCTGACCGTGTGTCCTGTTGAGTTGCAGGGACAAGCGGCACCGGCGGTACCAGCAGCTGTGCCTGCAGTGTGTCTCGGTGCAGAGTCCAGTCCTGCACAGGGTGAGGTTCCGGCGGTACCAGCAGCTGCGCCTGTAGGGTCTCTCGGTGTGGAGCCCGATTCTGCACGGGGTGGGGTTTGGGAGGAGGTCGAGAGACGGTAGCCGTGGGCGGTACCCTTGGTGGTGCCGGTGGCATGTATGGAGTAGTAGGCTGATGGAGGGTAGCAGGCTGTAGATGGGCGGAATCCGACCGTGCTGGGAATGGAGACTGGCTACGGGAACGGTATCGATGAGATTCATGGTATTGGTACCGCTGGTACCTGGTGTCCCCGTAGGAGCAGCAGGAACATGGCAAACGAGCGTGCCATTCCCTATCGTGCCGCCAGGTGTCGCGGTCCCATGCTGAGCTGCCAGGGCTAATCTGATCTCTCACGTCGTGGTAGAGAGAGGAACAGGAGTGAGAGCGCTCGTGGCGGTGGGTGCACGAGGGAGAACCTGACTCCCTATCCCAGTGCAGTTGTTGGAGAAGTGGAAGGTTTGCTAGGGCTGTGGGCATGGGTACGGTGAGACGTAGTACCAATGGTGCGGGTACCCTTCCCTGGGGTGCAGGTAGCCCTGTAGGTGTGGGCAGGTTAGCAGAGGTTATTAGGGCAGGTGCGGTGCTTTGTGGTACTGAGGGTGGAGCCGGCGGAGTGGGGGGCGGTACCGGGGTGGTTGGTATTGGGGTTAGAGACACAGCCGAGTCAGCAAGCCGAGTTTGTTGCTCAGAGGAACCTGTGTCTGTATCCAGCGAGCGAGGTGTCCGTGATGCCTCTAGACTGGATGAGCGCCTTTTCTTTTTCTTCTGCTCACCATGCCTCTTAGTGTGATGATCCTTGGCCTGTGGTGCACCCTGGGTCTGAGCGGTGGCTCCGATGGTGGGTGTCGCGATTGTTGGAGCGGGAGCGGTCTGGGACTGTGACTCCACGCTCATGGTATTCTGGGTGGGAAGCCTGAGAGGTCCCTCTTCGCCACCCTGAAGTGCCTGACTAGTTAAAATAGCCCGTAGGCGGAGTGCTCGTGCTTTTCTGGTCCTGGACGAAAGGCCTGTGCAGTGCTTGCAGGAGCGGGTATTGTGTCCCTCTCCGAGGCATGCCAAGTACCTCTCGTGGGGGTCACTGATAGAGCGCATGGCAGGACATGACCTACATCTCTTAAAGCCCGGTTCCTTGGCAAAGTCCGGTTTGCCGTGAAAGGCGGTCGGGCTCGGGGCGAGCCCTGTTGAAGCTTTAGAGGTCTAGTCCTAACTAGTTAGACTTTTACTCTTTAAGTTTTCTAACTACCTATTTTTCTTTTTTTTTTTTTAGGAAAAAAACCCGGAGGTGTTCCAAGTGCAACACGTTTGGAAGAAACTGGGGCGGCGAGGGCTCCTCCCCCCTTTTATCCGGTCCTGCTCTCGCGCGATCTGAAGCCCGTGCTTTCTTCGGGGGGGGGGGGGGGATATTGAAATTGGATATTAGCAAAGATCTCGTTTACATATGCCCCTGAAGAAGGGTTGTTTACCCAAAACGTCTGGGGTTTATGTATGTTTTATGAATGTATTGATATTGCTTGTATTTTATATTTTTATTGATTTTGGTTTGTTCATTTTATGTATATTGTACTATATAGATTTTCTATCTTTTACACTTTATATTGTATTTTTCTATAGTTTCCTTGATTTTGTATTTGGGATATAGAGTTTGAATTAACTATTTTGCGGTAGCCACTTTTTTTTTTTTTTTTTGTGTATCTGATTTGGGCTACAGAGTCACACCCTCATGTTTCTTTTGTTTCTGCTCTGTTCTGTACCAACTGCAGCTTCCAAAGTCATAAAGGACAGCCCCACATAAAGCATGGGTGATGATGGCCAAATCTGAATTTGATAAAGGTTGTAGACTTCTTAACAGATGTAATTGTTGAAACACACTCCTGGCCACCACTGCAACCTGTTAATCCAGGTGCAGAAATGGATCCAAGAGCACCTCAAGGCCATGAACTTGAGTGACTAAAGGAGGCTGAGCCCCATCAATAACAGGGGTACCTATGTTTCCCAGGTCACATGGCCGGCCGACCATCATCACTTCAGTCTTGTCTGGATTCAGTTTCAGTTGGCTCACCCATATCCATTCCCTGACAGCAGCCAGGTGCTAGGTAAGCACTGAGACTGCAGAACCTGGGTTAGATGAAGAAGTAGAGATAGAGTTTGGTGTCATCAGCATACTGATGACATTTCACTCCAAATCTCCACATGACCTCTGCCAGGGACTTCAGATACACATTGAACAGGAGTGGGGACAAGATGGAACCCTGTGTGACCCCACAAAGGCGCTCCTGAGGGGATGATGAGCTACTGCCCATCATTACTCTGGGTTCTCCCAGTCAGGAATGAGCAGAATAACTCAAGAGCAGTCCCATGAACCCCTGACAGGTCCCACAGCTCAAGAGCAGTCCCATGTACCCCTGACAGGTCCCACAGCAGTGCCAGCACCTCCCCATGATCAACTGTATCAAAGGCCACTGAAAGATCTAACAATATCAAAGTCTCCCAGCTAGCTTTCACCAGTCAGGACAGGCATGGATCTAATTCACAACTGGTCACCCGCATCACCCCAAGCACACTCCCTAAATCAGTGAGCAAAACTGAATGAAGTCGATTCAAGCCAGATGGAAAAGATTGAGCTTCCTCCCCAACCCCAAACTCTGACTCTGCATCCAAACCAGCAGTTCCCTAGTCGAGCCAAATGTGAGCAACTTTATCTGCAAAGTAGGTGGTAAAGTAGGTAGCCGGGAGACATTGGGGCCATTGTTGGCTGGGGTGGTTAACGCCTCCTTATAGAGGAAAGGGTGTCAGACACCATTAAAACAGTGATGGTTCAGTCCCTGCTTAAGAAACCATATTTGGACGCTGACTCCCCAGCCAGCTATTGGCCTGTCTCTAATCTTCCCTTTCTAGGGAAGGTTATTGAACGGTTGTCCGACAGCTCCAGGCTTGTCTCAACGCTATCAGATTCCTGGACCCATTTCAGTCAGGTTTATGTCCTAGGTATGGCATGGAGACTGCGCTTGTAACTTCTGCTCACTGATCTGCACCTTGAAATGGACAAAAGGAATGCTACCTTGTTGGTCTTGTTAGATCTTTCAGCGGGCTTTGATGTATCAAAGCCCGCTGAAAGATCTAACAAGACCAACAACTGTAGTTGATACTGAGATGTTGTTGACATGACTGCAGGACCTGGTGGGGTGTGTGGGGCTGCTCTTGAATGTTTCAGCTCCTTCCTGTTGGGGAGGTCTCAGAGGGTGGTGATGGGTGATTGCTCATCGTTCCCTCGGGACCTCCCCTGTGGTGGAGGTCCCAAGAGAGGTCCCACTGGGATCTAGTCTGTCTCCCCTGTTGTTCAAGATGTATCTGAGGCCACTGGGTGATGTCATTCGGAGGTTTGGCATGAGATATCATCAATATGCTGATGATACTCAGCTCTACCTCTCTTTTTCACCTGACCCAGGTCCCGCAGTCTTGGTGCTTACTCAATGTCTGGCTGCTGTTGGAGACTGGATGAGGGTGCGCAGATTGAAGCTGAATCCTGACAAGACAGAAGTGATGCTGGTTGGTCAGTCTTGTGACTTGGAGGGGATTGGAACACCTGTTACTGATGAGGTCCAGCACCCTCTGGTTGATGGGGTTCGCAGCCTTGGAGTGCTTTTGGATCCTCACTGCGCCTGGAATATGAGGTGGTGGTGGTGGGCAGGAACACTTTTCACCATTTCCATCTTGTGAGGAGGCTGTGACTTTTTCTTTCTGATCTAGATCTGGCCATTGTCATCCATGCTTTCATCACCTCGAGGCTAGATTACTGCAACACACCCTACGTGGGACTGCCCTTAATGACTCTTCGGAAGCTGCAGCTGGTACCGAATGCGGCAGCTTGGCTCCTTTCAGGGACAGGTTGCAGGGAGGACCTTATACTGGTGTTCTGAAGTCTGCACTGGCTACCTATAGCTTTCTGGGCACAATTCAAGGTGCCGGTTTTGACCTTTAAAGCCCTAAATGGTCTGGGTACCATATAGCTGAAAGACTGCCTGTCCTACCATGTTCCACTGCAACCCCTACTGTTGGCCAGGAGTGCCCTCTTGCAGGTTTCATCTGTTACCCTTGTCCAGGAGGGTGTTCTCGGTTGTTGCCTCAGTTTTGGGGAACTCTGTTCCCCAGGAGTTTTGCTTGAGCCTAAGCATCTTCCGGAGGCAGTGTAAAACATTTTTATTTGAAAAGGTTTTTATTGTTTGAGCCATCCTGAGCCTTTATGAGAAGGGTGGCATATAAATATGCATAAATAAATAAAGAATAAACTCAGCACAGCTAGCAACTAATGACTCTAACTCCAGGTAAAGACAGCTAGGATTTAGCAGGCTATTCACCACCAAGAAAGAGCTCCACTGGATGGCACTCTGCAGATGCTATGGCTGCAGCAAAGAAAGCTTTCTTCACTGCCACCACTTTCATGACATTGGGTGATTTCAGACGTTACGTTTTCTGCATTCACCACAGTCAACCGCAGTCAAACGCGGGCAGTGGTGAAAGAGCCGTGTACGTCTGTTGGCTCGCATCCAGATGTTCACCACAGTCAAACGCGGGCCGGGGTGAATCTAACCAAGCTTCGTGAGGTCGGGGCGGGAGGAGGTCGAGAAGTGTGGTGAATGTTCACCACGGCAGGGGTTAATGAAAAGTAATGTCTGAAGGGAAAACCCCGGCCATGGTGAAAGGAAATGACCATGGGCCGTGGTGACGGCATGCAGCACTGCTGCTAGGCAACCGACAAGAAGCGGCACACGGAGGGAGATTTAAAGGGCAGGCAGCAGTAGGGGAACGTGGTGGAGTAGTCAATGGAGAGGAGGGTGGAGGAAAACGTGCAGAGGATGGAGCGACAGGGTGAGGAGGAGATGCAGGAGCAGCAGCAGGAGGGGGAACCCGGACCAGCGGGGGACACCCAGCAGCACAC
>QEPC01000931.1:1174217-1193741 GCA_003113815.1 Sphenodon punctatus | reverse complement strand
AGACAGGATCAGGGAACATGACGGGAGCTGGGGGGAAACAACAGGGAATCCCCCATTATGTCCTGTTGGGTGCTTCTCCCAAGCCACCGTGATTGGCCGCTGTTGGAGACAGGATGCTGGGCTTTATGGACTATTGGTCTGACCCAATATGGCACTTCTTATGTTCTTAGGATCAGCTGATCCAGGTGGGCGCACAGATCCAGGAATTGGAAACGGGCTAAATTAAAAAATAGCTGCAGATCCCCCATCCTGGTCTAGAAAAACAGCAGCTGGAAAGCTGTCAGGAGCAAGCACCCTTTGAACCCTGCTGACAGGGTCTAACCCTGAGCTAGAGCATCCACAATGCTATGGTGTTGCCTGGGGCAATGGCCAGTTGGAAGTGGAGTATCAGCATGGGTCCACGCATCAGATGGACGACTGCCCCGTTTCAGACCAGTGCCCTGAGTTTGGCTGGCCAACTTCGCTGTCTGCACTCCGGAATGTTCTGGAGCGCCATTGGTGGGGCTGCCCCAGTGCAGGCATAGCCTGCTCATCTAGAGGGGTGCCTTTGGATGGTCAGGCTACATGGGGGTGAAGCAGGCTGGTGCAGCCAGCACCAAGGAAGCCTGTTCATCTAAAAGCACCCAGTGATTACAATGGGCATGGTCAACCCAACAGCTTAATAGACCAGAGAACTCTCTTAAGTGAGACAATAGGCTTATAGAAGTGATGTGCTATGGCATAAGATTTGTTTACCCTTGATTTGTATATCTACAGAAGTTACACATAAAAAGTTAATTGGAGACACTATGTCAGGGTTTGGCCACAGCAGGTCTAGCACCTGGTACTCCAAGCCTCACAGACATAGGCTGTTTCTTCCAGCCACCAGGGCCAGCACAAATAAGAGGGCTCAGAAGCAACCCAAGCCCTGCATTTTTCCCAAGGCTTCTCAACTCCTGCCCTGCAAGGCCCTGGCTTAGAATTGGTACAAAGGGATCATATATACTTCCTGGTTCAGGGACCAAACTTTGGTTCTGAGCTTCAAATAGTGATCCAGTCTGCTACCTGTAGCACACATTACCCCTCCAAGCTTTGCCTCACTCCTCCATGCCTCACTTCTCTTCCTTCTGCCTCTTGGACTGCTTGCCTGGTTACTGGCACTTGCAATTGACTGGACCATAGTTTTGGCTCATCCTTTGGACTTGACAATATAATATGGAAGCCAAGGGCTTCACCTTGATCAGGGCACCAGCACCAGCCTACTTGTACCAGTGCCCCAAGACTAGGCTTCTCACACATTACAAAGCTCTACGGTTCCCTGTCTTATGACATTGCTCCTTTAATTATTGTTGATGGTTCCACCTTGTTGGCAGATAAGACCCATTCTGAACAGATGGATCAACCATTTTACAAAATTCTGGAAGTACCTTAGAAACCAAGATCACAGATCAATTACCACAAAGTGCCTTTTGGCAACGAATCTTCACTTCCTGACACCTTATGTTTAGGCTATCAAGTACCTCTCCAGTGGCAAGGCACCAGGTTCTGATGTAATTTCTACCAAGATTCATCAGTCTAAAGGAAACCAACTAGCTCAGTTGCTGACTGAGCTTTTCCAGCTGTTGTGGCAAAATGAAATAATCCCAGAAGATTATAGGAAGTGCATCCATTATTCAACTATTCAAACACAATGTCTGCAGCTATGTGTATGGAGTTTTTCTACTTGCTATCACAGGGAAGATCCTTGCCAGGATTATCATGAATCACTACACCAAAGCATATAACTAAGAAATTCCCAATAGCCTGTGTGGATTCAGAAAAGGCACAGGTTACTACCAGCATGGACTTTACTGCTAAACAACTTCTAGAAAAGTAGACTTTTTTGTCTGACCTTAAAGTCCTTCAACATAGTCAGCAGAGAGGGCCTCTATAAACTACTGGCCAAAACTGACTTTCCTCAAAAACGATTTTCCAGTTCATCTGCCAGTTCCACCATGGCATGATTAATTGCCAGTTATGGAAAATGGTGAAACTTCCAACCTGATCCCAGTCTTAATGGGGTTAAACAGAGACAGCTGTGTTCTAGCTTTCACTTTGGTTAATACTACTTTGTTTGCTCAATGCTTAAGCCCATCTTCAAGAATTTGGATAAAGGAGTGTATATTTTATTTGCTTCAGGAGGGATGGCAAATTATTCAGTTTCTGCTTTTTGCAGCCCAAAACGTAGACCTTTGAAGAACTTGTTCAGGAGCTTGTTTGCTGACTACTGTGCTCTAAATGTTCTTACAGAAGAGGACCTCCAAGTCATCATGGATCTTTTCTTGGATGTTTGCAAGAAATTTGGACTTACTGACAAAAAAGGGCAGTTACGCACCAGCCTGCCCCTGGGAAACTATACATGCCATCTAATATTACCATCAGTTGATAGGTACACCTACCTGGGGAACACCATGTCACATGATACACTCCAAAGCCAGTACAGCTTTTGGAAGGCTCTAAGTGAGGTTATAGGATAAACAGGGCATGAAATAGGCAACTAAGCTTAAGGTTTATAAGAGAACAGTCATTAATATGCTTATTGTATGTGTGTGACACCACTTGCTGTTGCTACATCAGAAAACATAATCATTTCCACCTAGGCTGTCTCAGGAAGGTGGTGATAAAATAGAAGAACAAACATGCCAGGCATGAAGAAAATGATAGTAGCCTGGTAAAGGCACAGCTCAAGCCACTGAGTTGGAATGACTGATACTAGACCACCCAAGAAGGTATTGAACAGTGAGCTGAAGCTTTCTAAACAATCTTGTTGTAGACAATTTAAAGAGGTATGACAATTGCTTGGAGAACAATGTATACATCAAAAAACCTACAATTTAAGAATGCAGCTAAGACGCCCTTTAAACTTAATCGAACTATACGATGACAGAAAATTATTGTTAAGGCACATATCTAATGATAACACAGTCATCAACACAATATTCACATTCATAATTTACAACCAACAGATCCTGAACTCCTTTACTGAAAAAAATATACAATTCCCTATACCTAACAAAAAAGGATATAAAGAATACTTCTCAACTACAATTATATTCAAAAACACATTCCTATTCCCACAACATCCCTCACACTCAAAATTAAAATGTTTACGACTTAACGGGAATTATTTAAATCTAAATATTAGTATTTAACATTATAATTTACATTTATTTATAATCGTATCAGAATTTTTACGTTACGTCGGCCCCATTGTCAGGTGTAGCTATACATATATTTAGTTGTACACATTTTTCTGAAGAGGTGAATGTACAGATAGGCTTTTGTTGTTGTTTATGTATGGTGGTTTTATGTATGGGGTGGATCTACAAGAGTTTTTTTTTTGTTTACGTAGTGTTATTTTGGCTTATGTAGAGCGGAGTTACTTTTAGTTTTTACTTATGTACGGTGGAGTTGTTATTTTTTGACGTGCATATTTTTCTTTATGTACAGGGTAATTGTTACTCATGTACGACAGAATTATTATTTTTAGATGTACACAGCTATCACATGTACTTCCAGAGAAGGAGGAATCGAACAACCCATGTGCAAAACATTTTATTTTTTGTATGTACGGGGTAATTGTAACTTCTGTATGGTGGAGTTGTTATTTTTAGATGTACACATTTTTTAATCCACATATAGTTATGTACGGGGTAATTTTTATGTTCAAAACTCTGCTCTCAGGATCATCTACCTAGCCCGTCGCTTTGACCATGTGCAGCCTCTCCTCTCCTCTCTCCACTGGCTCCCTCTTCCCAAGTGTATTCTGCACAAGCTCCTCGTCTTCACCTACAAAGCCCTTCACAACCTCGCTCCCCCCTACTTCTCTGCCCTGATCTCCCTCCGAACCCCTGCTCGAGCACTCCGATTCTCCTTCATCCCCTCCCTTGCCCTCCCATGCTCCCCCAACCGCATTCGTCTCTTCTCCCTCGCTGCCCCACACGCCTGGAACTCCCTCCCTGCCCTCATCCTCCTTGCCCCCACCCTCCACACCTTCAAGTCCCTCCTCAAAACCCACCTCTTCCGGTCCGCCCTTCCGAACTCCTGCTAAGCACCTGTTTTCTGCAAACTCCCAATTTATTTTAACCAAGCCAAGTACGTGTACCTGAGCTCTCGCATCCTCATGAATGTCGCATCCCTTGTCTCTCCCTCTGTTTTCCCCTTCCCTGTCTCCCCTCCCCATGTCTTTAGATTGTAAGCTCTCTAGCAGGGACCATTCTATTTTATTCTTCATAAGCGCCAGATACATTGCTGGTGCTATATAAATGCTTATAATAATAATTAATAATTAATTAGAATAAATGGAAAGTTCTTTATGTTATATGTTTCCTTTTAAACCACCATTTTAAAATTGAGAACTAACAGGATCTAGAAATTGGTGTTGCCTATTTTCTGACTGTAAAAAGAAGATACTTTTGAGAAAGCACTGTCAAAAGTTTTTAGTCGCAAATCTCAGCAGTAACTACCCAAAGCTTCCCATCCACTAACATTAGGCATTTTCAATGAGAATTGGTAGTCATCTTACTACTGCGGCTCTATATTTTAAAAATATGGCATCTCAATGGACACATGGGAGTAGGATGCCCGTGACAGGAAAAAGTGACAAATGATGGCTTACTCATCCTCAGGCTGAAACTGTGCATCCCATGGGATGTGAGTTGCATTAACAAAGCTGGATACAAGGTATACACAGATAGCTGAAGGAAAAAGATGAAAGAACAACTCTTAGATCATCTAACATCTATCTGATGTCCTTTGTGATGGGAAAATGATCCTCAGAAAACTCAAACTTCATCATCAAATGAGACCCCTTTACTTGAATTAATTCGGGATTAATTTGTGACAGTCATCATTGACTCTGACAGACAAACAACAACTCACACATCTGCAGATGTTGGAAGCAGCCAGAAAATTAACCAGCATTTTTTAAATACCAGTCATAGTATTACATTTCATTTCTTTTAACAGTAAATTACTTATTGTCTATATGCTAAGTAATGGTCTATTTCCTTTTGCTAGTTTTAACTCAGTCAATGGGTAGAAGCACATGTGACGGCGGCCTACCCATGACCCAGACTGGATCGGGACCCTGCCATTGACACGGCTGAGTGCGGCTGGGAGAGCTGTCCCTCTGCCCAGGTGGCTTGGCCACAGTAGTGGCCACAGCAGTTGTGCCTTGCGCTGGGCCCACCCCTGTACCGCTCCCATCGCCCTGCCCCTGCCATGATGGGCAGCCATGGTGGTTAATAATGGCTGCCATGGCAGCCCTGATCTGGCCTGGGTCACAGTGGGTCAGAACACACGTTCTGATCTGCTATAGCCTGCTTTGCCCCAGTATGGCAGGCCCTAGCCTGGACTGTTACTTCAACTGGTTGCCAAGGTGAGAGCCCATGCTGGCCACCAACACAACCCAGGATACCCCGGGTCAATATCTGGTGGCCATAAACCAAATATATTAGCAGCCCATGGGGCAAACCCGGCCACAGTCGTCTGCTGTCATGTCTGGTTTTACCCAACATCTTCCCTGCTTTAGCAAAAATACCTATTTTTTTAAAAACAAACTAATTCAGAATATCTGTGCTCGTGGAAAGGTGTATATGTTTAAGCAAAACTAAAAACTGGAGAGAGAGCTGAAATTTGATTTTTAATTTTTTTAAATATAGCTCACCAGCATTCAGAATTCCTATGAACAGTCTACATTTATCTGTAGAGCAGATTTATCAAGTCAGGAGGGATATTAATTGGCTGTATCTAGCTAGGAGTAATGCACTGGCCAAGTTTAACTGTAGAATGCACAGATGGATACACAAAATGGTGACAATATAATGTCCTCTCCAGTTTATGATGGGTAAAAAAATTGCAGTTTAATACAATTTGTTATATGTGATACCTTTATATGTCTGTAAATTCCAAGTGCTTTTTATTTCAATTTTTTTTAAAAGTTTTTTCTACTTGGTATGAAGACTTCTTACTATTTCCAACCAATCAGATGGCACTATCACATTAAAATATGCACAGGAGAAAGAAGGCACATATAATGGAAAACATGTTTTATGAAATTTGATAATGTTACTGCAGATTATTCAGAACATCGTGTTCATTACAAGCAGAAAAATTTGTTTGGTATGTTCACATCAAATCAAGCATACAGCATCAGGTAGTCAAGGTAGGTACATTAGAGCAGAGGTTCCAAAACCAAGTCATGACCCCAAGTGGGAGGGTCACACCATCTGCGGATGAGCGATGGGCCTGATAAATACTTCATAGACCTTGTATTGTCTTTGTCGCTGTCTGGGGCTGAGGGGGATTATACTGAAGTCTCAAAATGGGGTCATACAGGCAAAAGTTTGATAACCACTGTTAGAGGTAGCAACTCTAAATATGGCTTTTCTACTGATACTAGTAAAGCTCCATGGGTTGAAAAGCTGTTGACTGCATCCTAGAAATTGTCATATTTTCCCCCTTTTCATCTTACCAATAGATTATTTCAGAGAAACCTCTAGGTCAGGGGTGGAGAATCTTAATCGTGGAGGCCAAATGCAGCCTATGGCTAATTTACATTTGGCCCCTTTCCAATTCCTGGATCTAGCCTCTAGAGCCAGATCCTACCCCACAAGCAATGAAAGGCAGAGCTTTGGGGAAAGGAGCACAGACTAAATTGGGCTTCTTTAGCTCTCAGATGAGGAGAAGAAATTGTTCCTTCTGATGTCTGAGGTATTCTACCTAAGAGCAAACATGTGACTGCTGCTAGGAAAACTTTTGGGGGAGCTTAGATTTTTAAAATTAATGGGAACTGTGCATCCAAAAGAGCGTGTCAGCCTTTATATGGATATGACAACGCTTTTGTTGCAATATGCTGAGGATGAGTGACTGTTTTGTAGAAGCTCCTAGTTCCCCATGTTTGTACACAACCTAGCACAATAGGGGTGGGTGAGTCCTTGAGCACTATTGCAGCATATAATTGCTACTGTCATGTTAGTAATAACAAGCCTCCATATACATTATTATACCTCAGTAACTCAGTATTACCATATTGCTTATAACAGAACTGCTAAAAAGTCTCTTCTGTCAGTGTGGCTGTAGCAGAAGGCAGCTATCAACTGCCAATGAGGAAAGGCAATATACGAATACTAATCCCAATTTGCTTTTTCAGGGCAATGCTTAAATGATGGAACAATTGGAGACCATCTAGATATTCTGTAGATGGAAATATCAGTAAGAGTGAATCAGAACTGCATCTGTCCCTTTTGGATACTATGGGTGAAAACAGACATGACGCTAACCAACCACCCTTTAACCACCCTTGGTGGTTATTTATGCATGTTGCAGGGCAGTATTGGTGCCTTATGCAGCCCTGAAACATGCATAAATGACCACCAAGGGTGGTTAAAGGGTGGTTTGCGTCATGTCTGTTTTCGCCCTATGTGACTGCATGTTACAAAGTGCCATAAATGGTATTTTAGGCACCTGCTAGAACCAGCAACCATATATTTTCTTTGAGCTCACCTATATACTGAGTAGTTGTATCCTTTGGTATTTTGGCCACAGTATTTCAGGTAAATTCAAAAGAGTCCCTCAGTTTAAATCACATTTTCAGCATGATCCTGAAGCAGTCTAGCGCCAGAGCTAGACTCTGGAAATCTTAGTGAAACAAAGGGGACTCACATCTGCTGAAAAAGCTAGTGTCAGCACAAAACAGCGTCAGGATCATGCTTAGGGTGGCCAGATATGCAAGCTTTAGAGGACACATGAGAAATACAGTTTGTTGGCTCCAATTCAGCCCTGCAACCTGTATTTCTCATAAGTGTTCTCTAAAATTTGCATATCTGGCTACCTTAAGCATGCTGCTTATGTAGTTACTTGAGCTATATAAGTTTTGTATTTTTACCTGCTATTCAATTTAATGACAACTTTACACTAATTATCCAGCTGTAAATACAGACCAAGGTGATTTTTCTTACCTTCTTGGCTGTAAAAATGTCATAGAATTTCATCCAGCTTCTGAAACACAACCTTCCTTTTCTAAAACCAAGATAGCTATCTATACTCAAGCTATGCACTTCCAAATGTCCCACATTTTCTTCATTTAATTGCCAAGGTCTTCCAAATACTGATGTCAAACTTACTAGAGCATATGTTCCTTGTCCATTGCAAAGTATGAGGCAATGGTATGAGGTATGTTGCAAAAACAGCTACCCTGCCTTCAACATAGGAATCTCACTTTTTAAGTTTCCTAGATAGTAAATTAATACCTTTGCAGCACACAGAACTTTTTTTTGTTTCCAGATCTTATTTAAAGACTTATGTTTGTTATAACTCTCCAAAAGAATTGCATAATATATTTTGGTGATATTTGACTTTTTGTGATAAAATTTTGTGATTGAGTTTATTGATTTAAAAAACAAACAAACTCTAAAACCCTATTAACTCAACCACAAACAGTGAAACAAACAAGATGTTAGCCCACATTAGCCCGCACCTGCCATGTTTATTAAGTGGCTGCCAGATGTTAGTCCTTACCTGCCACAACCCACTGAACACTCAAAGCATTTCTGAGATTACAGGCCCACTGTGTGGGCTAATGGGTGTCCACATGTCTATGGCTCATCTGTTATGTTTGCCTGCAACTTGCCCTCCCTCCAGGTCCGCTAGCACCATAGAGTCCCGCCTAGTGCATAGGCAGCTGACAGGTGGCCTGGGGCTAGCTATCTCCCTGTCCCCTGAGGGCCACCTGTCAG
This sequence comes from Sphenodon punctatus, assembly GCA_003113815.1. Lineage (NCBI taxonomy): Eukaryota > Metazoa > Chordata > Lepidosauria > Sphenodontia > Sphenodontidae > Sphenodon > Sphenodon punctatus. The sequence continues at coordinate 1,184,985 of QEPC01000931.1, read as the reverse complement.
ATGGGCTGGCCAGCTCTGCCAGTGATCTCCCTGTCCCTCCAGAGCTGCCTGTCAGCTGGGCTGGTGAGCTGCACCAGCGATCTCTCTGTCCACCCGGAGCCAGCTGACAGGATTTCCTTGAGTTCCCACTCGGTTCTGGGGGGATGGGAGCTTACACTCCATGGAATGCACAGTTTCAGTCTGAGCATGAGTGTGCACAGATGGCAGTCCTCAATGCATGCATCATAACCAGACAACTGCATTAGCCAGGAAATTATGCAGTAGGTTTCAGATGAGGCACGTTCTGCACATCTTATCTTTGCCAAATAACAGCTAGGGCAAGAATCTTCATTGGCAAACAGGGGACACCTGTGCACCTACAGCATGCACATAAAACATCTATTCTGTTAGTGTCTGGGACTTTTGGGGACCTGGTACTATCTTGCAATTAATGAGACAGACTGTCCCAGTGGCTGTGCTCCAGTTTGAAAGTTTTACTTTAAAATCCTACGCTGTCGTTAGCCAACCAATCCCTGCCTCTCAACCAACGGCAGTCTACATCTGTCTTGAGATACCACCATGTACAAAAAAAAAACATGGTCGCATGCTGCCACGGTAGGTACTTGGCTAACAAACGTGGGTGAGCGGGGTAACCACCTCCTGGAAGCTAAGTTGGGTGGTATTTATACTTGGGAGATTGTACCTTTCTAAGAAAGACTTTATTTTTGCATGTTCCGAATTAGATGAGGAGTACAGTTTGGTGTAGAATTCCAGAAACACTATTTGAATACATTCTGATTTTGTACATTTTATTGGCCATTTGATTGTATCTTTGTGATAATTGTTCTGTCCTTTGGTTTTTTTACCAAATTTGCCAGTTTTGTTGCTGTGTTCAAAATAAAAACTTTTAATACATTTTAACTGTCTGATTGTCTTTTCTGTTTCATGAGTGTTTATTAAAGTCTTAATTCTGATCAATTCTTGTTTTGTTTCAGGGGTAGCAGTGCTTTTATTGATATTTTCCAGCTTTTTCAATTGGATATATAGGTCTGAAATGTATGTTCTTTTTCCTTCATCTTTTGGGATCTTAAGGCGACACAAGTCCCTCTAATCATGGCTTTCGCTGTCTCCCAGACTGTTTGTGGGGAGGTGACAGAATTTGGATTGAATTTAAAGTATTCTTTTAAGTTTTCTGCAATGGCCTCCTTACATTCTTTATTCTTAATTAGGGCTTTGTCCAACTGTCATGTTCGTGGCATTGTGGGGCTGCTTTCTCCCCATTTTATTGTGGTGATTATGAAATGGTCAGGATGACTGTTCCTTTTATATCCAATTTACAGCAATCAGCCCTTGCCTAAATTGCTCAGCTTCTGCAACTGTTTGTTAAGGCTAAGGCCACTTGCCCACATTACGGTGCCGCCTAATCTCCTGGTGGGGAAATCTCCTGGAGGGGATCTTACTGCATTTTGAGCCCTGACAATCAAAAGAAAAAAAGCTGCTGGACGCGCACACATGTGCACAGCATTCTGTAAGATCCCCTCCCCTGGGAGATTTGGCGGCACGGTAACGTGGGCAAGTGGCCTAAGAGACTGGTAGCAGTAAGAATTGGATAAATCTCAGCGTTTTCAAAGAATACATGATGTTGCAAGACAAGTAGATTTTGCCACAATACTTTTCTCCCCTATTGTTCCTCTGTATGTCATGTGGAAATTTGATTCAAGATTGTAGAAACATCGGAGTCTGGAATTTAACATCAATTTGTGTTTGGCCCTTACTAGACTGAAACTGGAACAAAGGCAAAGAAGAAAGGTTTTGCCCACATTGCCCAGGCCTAATAGAGGACTCTGTTAATTATGTACCGCAAGTCGGTCAGTCTCCTATCCACAGTTGGGAAGCTATTTGCAAGAATCCTATTGGTACATCTGGAGCAATGGCAGAAGCAAGGGTCCATGTTCCTCAGGAGCAATTCGGGTTTAAAAAGGGCAGTTCAACTATTGACTGCTGCTAGATTTTGCAACATCTTATACATAAATATACCAAGATTAGGAAAAGCAAATTGTATCTCATCTTCGTTGATCTGACCAAGGCATTTGATACCGTCCCTAGGACTCGCCTATGGCTTAAGTTAAAAAGATTGGGTATTGAGGGAAGGTTGCTAACCTCCCTCTCCCAATTATATAGCAACAACGAAGCAAGGATAAAAATGGGGAGGGGCCAGCGCACGAGTAAGCCTATTTTGATAAGGCGTGGTGTCCGCCAAGGGTGCGTCCTAGCCCCTCTTTTATTTAACCTTTATTTATCTGACCTCACAGAATATATAAATGCCGAGGAGGTCCATGCCCCTAAAGTAGGTGAGGTCTATGTTCGCTTTATTCAGTTTGCGGATGACATAGTTTTGTTGTCACTAACGGAGAAAGGTATTAGACGGGCTCTGGACAAGTTCCACCAATTTTGTGTAACTAATGGCCTCGAGATTAACACAAATAAATCTAAGATCATGGTTCTGGGTAGAAGGAAATTGGCCCCCCATTGGGAATCGGGTGCAGGGAAAATTGCAGTCGTCAACTCCTTTAACTACCTGGGGGTTACTATCAACAATAGAGGATCTTGGAACCTCCACGAACGTAATATAGCCGAAAAGGCAATTACGGCAGCTAGAGCACTTAATAGAGCCATTCTGATTTCCAAAGGGGTACCTACCTCCTATTTTTTGGAGGTCTACCAGGCCAAGATTCCACCTTCATTGGTCTTCGAGATGGAGCTTGTCCCTTTCCCTAATGCCCTGCCCCTCGAGAAGGTGCAGAACTTTTTTTAAAAGACGATTTATTGAGGGTGGGCCCCAGTGTCCCAGGCGCAGTGATGAGGGCGGAAACAGGTACACTCCCAATTCATGCCCTCTCCAAGATGACTTATGTGAGGTTTTGGCTTCGATTGCTAGTTCAGGAGGAATCGGCTCTCCCGCTGGGGTGCCTTAAGGAAGAATTCCTATATACTGGTCCTAGGGCGTACTCATGGGTTGCTTATTTGGGCCTTTTGATAAAGGAGCTAGGGTTCTCCTTTGAATACTTCCGGGGAAGAGCCTAACGGTTATCAAGGCTGAGCTGTGTAGCAGAATTCGAGACACTGCCCACCAGGAGGATATGGGGGCAATTGGGGCATGGAAGGTGGCCCCTTGGTTGGGACGTATCAAGCACTCCCCCTTTTTTGAACCCTATCTGGATTGCTTGACTAACCCTGTGTTGAGAAGGAACTATACACTCCTTCGGTTCCAACTAGTGCGTACGGCTGTTACAGAGGGTAGACAACACCAGATCCCCCACGCTGCAAGGCTCTGTACTTGCAGCAGGAGGGAGGTAGAGACCACTGAACATTTTCTAACAAGATGCCTGTACCTCGACGATTTGCGAGCGGTGTGGCTGGCTCCCTTATTACCTGAGGACACCCCCTTGGACTCAGAGGGCTACTATATTTATATACTCACTCTGACTGAGGAGGCTGTTATCAGGGCCGTGGTTTCCTTTATCGTTCTGGCGTCCAAAAGAAGGGATAGGATCCGGGAAAGATGGAGGTGGCTTCTATCCAATTCAGTTCACAACGCCATTATTTCCTGAAGAACTTGTTATTTTATTTTTATAATGATGACAACAATCTTAATTATATTCATAACCGGCTGTGCGGTAAACACATCTATGAATATTATGTAGCTGGTGGGGAAGAGCCTCATGACTGTTATACTGGCTGGGATTAGATCATCTAAGTCAATTCTGGGCTCGGATCCCCTAAACATATATATGGATATTCATATACCAGCTATTGAACTGATTATTGTGAGGTCCTTGTAGTGATGACCCCTATTTGTTTACATGTATGTTCTGGATCTTAGCTGTGATTTTTATTTCAATATATATGTTATATTTTAGCTATATTTCCTATATTTCTAGGCCTTTCAGATTTGATGGCAGCTTATATATTATTGTGTTTTATGCTATTTTATTGTATTTAATTTTATCTTACTTTGGTATATATATGGCCAGGGCGAGAGCCAGTGCCAAACAAACAAAATGTACTGCAATGTCCTTTATTTACAGATATAAGGAATCAGTTACTGTCCCCTTTTCCAAATTGTTTCAGATTTTATTCTAATTAATTATGAAAAAATAATATGGATATTTCTCAATGATGAGCTTTTTTTACACAGATTAGCCCTTTTTGACCTCAGGGCAGAACAACTTAAGCATATTTTTGTCAGTGCAAAAAGGAATAAAGAGCCCACCTGATCCCTATCCCTTCCAATTGAGTGTTTTAGGTTTTATGTTTAGGGTCTATGTGGGATTGCGTTTATGTTTTAAAGTGTCTTGAAATTTTAATTTTACATTTTATTTCAAGATTTTAATTATTTTTGTATGATTCTGTAGAGTTCTTGAATTTTTTTGTGTTGTTTAAATGTGTTGACTTCTTGTAATATGTTTGGGTCTATGGCGCAAGCTGATCTGTACAAATAAATTATTTTTGATAGGCTGTTATCCACCAGGGAACAATCCTTCTCATGACCTAACAGGCAGTTACCAGGGGTCTATAATTGGGACCTGAGTCCAGGCCCGCCACAGCCTTGCTACGCCACTGAATACTTTTACAGACACTGTTAAAGTAAATTACAACTCACTGATTAATTTGCACAGTTTATAAGTATTACTGTAAATGGTAATGCCCTGTAGAAAAGTACAGAACCTTAACAAGTACATAGTTAGTTGGCACGTAAAAAGGGGGCTATTTCATTGCTATTAAAAATTAATACTCTCTGCTGACCTATGGTAAACCAATGAGATACACCATTTGGAATTTAGCTTTTTCAGCTGAGTCACTGAGGAGAGATAAACTGAGGACTGGCCAGACTCTACCAGGCTTCAAAGGAGGGAGATTAAAAAAAAATAGAGAATGGGAAAATAGCAAATCCACTAGAAAACCTTTTTTTTGAGTGGTGAAAATAACTGATATTTGTCTCTTACTGATGACAGAATAATAGAGATATTTTGTGTTAATTTACAGTTACAATGCAATGATATTCTAAAAAGCTATAACATGACCATCTCCAATTTGTTCCATAGGAAGACTGATAGCTAATGTATCTCTGGCTTGTTGAATACATAGAATACAGAAAGCTAGCTTTTAAACCAGGGATTACCAGGCAACTGCTATGGATGTGAAGAAAAGATAACAAACAAACTTTTTACTGGTGTGACCCCATTTTGAGGATTTAAATATAATCCCTTAACCCCAAGTAGCAACGGAGACATGCAATATATCAATTAATACCACAATTCCTTCAGACAGCATAAACCCACTTTTGGTCTACTCACTGGTTTGGGAACTTCTGTTCTGGATGCAGCCAGAAAGAATATGCCTCAAGAGACATCTATTTGCTAAGGCTTCCCCAGCATAAGGTAAATCAAGAATTAAAAAGAGTAAAGCTTTCTTGGATCAGGGGAAGGTGATGAGCAAAATCCATTATAAAATTCATTAGAGACAATTGGCATGCAAATGTAATAGACACAGACACCACAGTGATGGGTCATATGAAGCATATGTCAATTAGGCTGATATAGATCTGTACTGTATATGTTTTATGGGGGGAATATGAGATTTATTATTTTGCTGCATTTCTGTTACCTGTTAACTAACCTACTTACTGAGCTTTTTATGATTTAGCAACTCATGTCTACTAATAATGATGGCATGGCAGCAACCATTTAGTTTCTGCCCTCTCTAGAGGAAAATAATGTATAATAATAATGCAATAAAATATAATAGTATAATTAATAATGTTTCAGCAATGGGAGCATCCTTTTATGTGAGAGCCTACTTAACTCTCACGTGCAACGGCTTCTCTCTCCTTCTTCCCACCTGTATTTCCCTTGCTTCTTTCTACTTTCATTCTTTGCTCTCCTCACTCTGCCTTACCCCTAATCTCTCAAACACTGCTCACCTCAGTTCTTCCTATTACCTACCCTTTGTCCACTGTACTTCTGCCATTTTAAAAGAACAGCTAACAGGATTTACATCATACAGACTAGTCATTTGGAATTGGCTTATAAGGAAATTTCTCTCAATTTCCAGTTTGCAAGCAAGATATATAGCGAGAGGACATAGGAATGTGGGGAATACTTCACAGGAATAATTGCTTTTAAAGTAAGAAAGATAGTAGGCTCCATGACATAAGATCAGAATATAAAAGTGATGAAACTTCCAGTGTATCTTTAGTTTAATTTTTGTGCTTTTAAAATATTTACAAGCTCATGCAACATATGACAACACTAGTTTTACTTAAAGAACAAACAATTTCTTTCAAAAAGTCAACTACAATGGAGTTTTAGATTTGTAGATGTTTGAATAGCCCCATTTTTGCACAGTCCACATATCACACTTACTTGGCAGCAGCATCTTTTCTCAGTTGTTCATGCTTCATTAGGAGATTTTTTCGATCTTGAAAAGCCTTTCTAACCTTGTATCCTTTATAGACAGCCTGGATCTTCATGGCAGCAATGTCTTGTATAGCTGCTATAGACAAAGCACCATGCTCTAGCATAAACTGAATCACCTCATGGTGCTCTCCAAGCAAAGCATAGTCTAGTGGAGTGTATCTAAAGCAAGAAAATATAGAAGCAACTGTTATAATGGATTAGATGGCTGGTCATAAAAAGATGTTGTATCTGTAACAATAGTTTTTTGAAATGGCGCAACTCTACATTTATATTGCCTTGTAGAACCATGTCTATTGGAGAAGTGTCACGTATTGTAGTATCACAGAACCCCAGCATTCAAAGGGACCTCATAGGTCATCTAGTCCAAACCCCTGCATGGAAGACAGATACCCTCGATCTAAAGCCTGACAGGTGCCTCTCCAGTCTTTTCCTGAAAACCTCCAGGGAAGGATATTCCACAGCCTCTCTAGGCAGCTTGTTCCACTGCTAAACTGATCTAACAGTTAGGAAGTTTTGCTTAACACTGGTGACTGATGCCGTCAGTGCTAATCTATGCAAAGGAGTGCCCCGCAGAACCATTTCAGTTTCTTCTACCAATCCACAGTGACTTCTGATGTTGACTGTGAACTCTAAAAAGGCAGGAAGGTATTAAGACTTCACAGAGACAGTATCTTGAAGAACCCTTTCTCCAAATTCCAAAGACTGTATTTTTTAAAGATTCCATTCTGCTAGATGCTTTTCAAGAAAGATGTTTTAGTCAAGTAATTATAACACTTTGTTTTTTTTTAAAAAGGCGCTCTCATAGAAATTTCATCAGTGGCATAAATTAAATACGTGAGTATGCTGGACAAGTGTATCACCTTGGGGGAAATAACCTTTGGTTGTGAGTGAAAATGAGTTTTGTGGTCTTACTTTAACTTCTAGCTAGCATCCTCATCCTCAGAATCCCACACAGCCTGGCACAACTACATTATTAAGAGTTGGACAAGTTTCTGGTGGATAGGTCCATTAGTAGCTACTAGCCAGGTAGGTTTGGGGAATGTAACCTCTTACTGTCAGGAGCTGGGAGTGAACAGTAGGGAATGGATTGCCCCATAGTGACCTGTTGGGTACTTCTCCAGGCGACTGTCAGAGACAGGTTCTGGGCTCAATGGACCATTGGTTTGACCCAGTACGGCACTTCTTATGTTCTTAAGCAAGGTCAGTAGCTTTGACAAGCGATATCAAAAATAGAAAGAACAGCAATATATCAGGGCAGGATTTAGGTGTGACTGAACACACAACAGCTGGCCACTGCCAGTACATGGCCACTAAACGGTGGTTTTAAATTACATGCTATATTGCATTTTTTAATTGTGTGTTTTTATTGTATTTTATTGTGTTGTAATACAACTGCTGTGGCAGGAGGAGGTGGCTAAGAAATCAAAGTAAATAAAAAATAATAAATAAATAAATACACAGACAACGATCCAGCTATATGGGTGGAAGCTGTGCTGGTGAAAAGCCCTGGGGCGTGGCGACCACAGCGCAGGAAGGGGGACAGGCAAGGGTGTGCTGACCCTCAGAAGCTGTTGCACACTGGCCCAGTCAGCCCTGGACAGTCCCCCTGTGGGACCCTGCCCCTCCCATACCTACATGCCACGGTGCTCGGACGGTGGCCCGTGGTGGGTCTCGTGGGGAACCGTCCAGGGCTCTTGCGATCAAAGCTGAGTGCCAGGTTCGGGGGCTGGCTGGGCTAGTGTGCAGCAGCTTCCGAGAGTCAGGGTAAGAGCCAGTGCTTGTTTCCCTATGGCTGCGTCTGCTTTATGCCTGCTCAGAGCAGGAGTAAGTCTCTGCAGGTGCAGCTGGTGGGCTTGTGGAGGAGGGGAGCTGGTGGGCTTTTCCATGGCAGTAAACCCCATTGGGATGTCCATCCGGCCAATGGGAGAATGTCCTGGGGTTGTGAACCTTTTGAATGGGCACTGGTGCCTGCTCTATGGCCGATGCAGGGTGTGTGACCCCAATGAAGATGGAGGGGGTGTAGCCATCAGGACAGCGGAACTCAACTTCCGCTGGTGCCCGCACCCCTGCCACTTGCTTTGTCTCAGCCCTCTACCAACACAAGGTCCCTTGAGCTAGCGGGGGGGGGGGAGGGGGGGCTGAGCCTGATCATGGTCGTAGAATGCAACAGGACCGAAGGCTGTTAGGGTGAGTCCCTGCAGGATCGCTACCCAAGCAGCCTGGTCCTGCAAGGACTCCTGTGATACAGACACAGAGACTGTCATGCACACAAAACTATGTCTATATAGTAAATAGCTGAAGTTAAATAGTTAAATGACTATATAGTTAAATAGCTAGTGTCAATGTGTGAGTGGTAAAATTAGACCTCTTCTTGGTGGTAACCAGAAAAGATGCAATGCAGGCAAAGACAGGAAGGAGAGAGAAAGATAGCAGAATTGGACTTGCTACATGGTGATGGTTTGCTGGGAAGATTAAAGAATCTGAACTGAAATATCAATAGTCAAAATTGAAATATCCATAGTAAAAAAACATCCAGTTTACAAAAAGAGTTAAGGCTCTTGCAAATTCAATTATGCACTAAAAAGCATGGAAATTGCAAGTTAAGGCTCCTGCCTTAACTTCCGTGCCATGTTAGCAGTACAGTCTCACATATTGTGCTCACTTACAACTTAGGCTCCATGCACCCATACTTTGCCTTAATCTTTCAGCCCCAATCCTCCTCCTCTACAATTGTCTATTGGGGGCCAGTGTTGGGGGCAACACTGAAGCTGGGGACAGGAGGGCGTGAGCTGGCCCTTCACCCCCTCCGTTTCCTCTTTAAGAAAGAGAGAACTTAGGAGTGCTGTCTCCTGCCCCTTCTCCCCTTCTAATCCAACCCTTTAACACAGAACTCGGGACTCCTGGCTTCCAGCCTCTCCACCCCACTCTAATCCAGTAGGCTGCACTCCCTTCACAAGTAACTCAATAGTCCTGGTTCCTAGCTTGCTCTCCTCTCCTCTGCTCAACTCTCAATCTTGTAACAAACAACCCAGAAGTCCTGGGTCCAAGTCGCCTCACTAAACCTCTAGCCCCCACTTGCCTCACAGAGAACTCAAAAACTCTGGGAGAAATACAATGTTTATCTCTGTGTGTCATATAAAGCAGAAGTAAGGGTGTGTGTGGAATGAGAAAAAAAATCAAGAGGAAGTGGAATAACATGGAGGGAGGCTATTGGGGGTCAAAGGATAGGGTGTCAGCTATGGTAAATGGTTTAAACGATAGGACTGTTCCCCCTGGTATCCCATCAGTCTTCTGAATCAGTTATTTCACTCAGAACCTTGTTGTTGTAACTATTTCCAATTCCTCCTGTCATTCCACCCACTTAATTGATCCTGCACACTCTTTGCTTTTTTCCCTATCATTCCACTTACTGCATCTGGTGCCTTCCTCATTATTTCACACCCTCTTGCCTTCATGTACTCTCAAAGATGCAGCTGTGTTGTATTATTTCACAGTCACTTAAATGGATGTTGGATGACAATAGTATTTATTTAGAAATTGGCATTGCTGCTGCCTCCATTCCTTCCAATGGCCATTCCAATTAATTAATTTCAATGCATATCCAACTTAAAGTTTAAATTAAATATTTGTATAAGGCTCTAACCAGCTTCACTGTGCTCTGGGAGGGCAGTGAGGACTAGTGGGTAAGAGGGAGGGTTGTGAGACATTACTCAGCTGTCCCATTCTCCCCAACCGACATGAGATAACAGAGGGAATGGAGGGGGTGAGGGGCCAGCTCACGCCCTCCTGTCCCCAGCTTCAGTGTTGCCCCCAACCTGCAAAGGAAGAGGATTGGGGCTGAAAGACGAAGGCAAAGTGTGGATGCATGGAGCCTAAGTTGTAAGTGAGCACAATATATGAGACTGTACAATGTCTTTACTGCTAACATGGCATGGATGCTAATATGACACGGAGGTTAAGGAGGGAGCCTTAACTTGCAATTTCCATGCTTTTTAGTGCATGATTGAATTTGCAAAAGCCTTAACTGTTCTTGTAAACTGGAGGTTTTTTGACAATGGAATATCCAAGTTTTTTGTTAACTACAAAGCGTCCCCCCCCGCCCTTGCCCCTCTACACTCAAAGTGCCCCCTGCCATTGCTCCCTTGCCCCCCCCACCCAAAGTGCCCCCTGCCCTTGCTCCCTTGCCCCCCCCCACACACACCAAAAGCGCCACTCCGCCCTCGCTCCCTTGCTGGGGCAAGTGAGCTGGGGCAGGGAAGCGCTTTGGGTGTGGTTCCCCACACTCCAAGCGCTTCCCTGCCCCAGCTCCC
>QEPC01000931.1:1129669-1173070 GCA_003113815.1 Sphenodon punctatus | reverse complement strand
CCAAAGCACCCCCCTACCCTCACTCCCTTGCCCCCCCAATGCACCCCCTTTCCCCTTGCTTCCCGGCACCCCGAAACCACCAGGCACAACTGCCCGGAGCCTTGCTCAGGGAAGGAAAAGACAGGAGAAGAAATGGCGAGCAGCACTCCTCTTCAAAGCAGCCCCGCCCCTCTCTGTAGGCTAACATGGGGTTTTTCACAACCCCATAACTTTAAAATGACTAATCAGATTTATAAATAAAACTCCAAAAGCACCCCCTGGTAGCCTCCTTTAATTTTCTAAAAGGCTAATTCCAGCTCCTGACCAACACTCAACCACTCTACCCTGCCCAGATCAAGACGGTCTGACTAAATGAAAAATCAGGCTTGAAAGTGCAGTTTACAAACTGCGCTATCTCGACTTATATCCAATGGATTCAGCTGATATTTTCACAGCATGACCCGTTTACACCAGGAATACTCCACAACAAGTTTCACAATCCTAACTTTGATCATACTGATTTTAGAACAAGTAGAATGTTGGGGGTTTATAATGTAGTGTGTAACATAACTTAACTATTAATACAGCGCTTCCATAATAATGGCAGAGCATATAATGGCAGAGCATAGAGATTTGTCTATCAAGGTGTGTTTCATGCATACATTAAAGGAGACAAAGATTTAAGATAAATCTTGGACGATACTTCTGGAGGGAGTTTGCTTAAGAAAAATAATTTTAAAGTTTACATCTGTTTCTAGTAAATGTTAGCTAATAGATATTAAAAGAAAAAATTAGGCTCCTACAACATGCAGTCAATACACAGTGCTATATCAGGGTCAAATCTAGTAAAATCTAGCTCATACAACTAGCCTCCCTGACTTTAGTTGAAATACATGTGATATTTCAACTAAAGGATCAGCTAAGGATCAGCTGATCCTTCAGCTAAGGATTAGCTGTGTACAAAGCATACTAAATTCCTTGAGGTAAACATTTTGGTTTGTTTAAAATCACCATAAGCTAGGTCAGTGGAATTCCTAAACTCTTTGAATCAAAGTTATTTGGTTTATGGACTTTCCATAAGGTAGTCTTAAGAAGCAACTTGTAACTGCTGCTGTTCAAGAGGCTATGTGTGGACAAATAGAGTTTTATGGCCCCTGGCATCAAGCTCCCACAGCTGCCTTGGAAATTAATGTCATTACAGGAGACAAGTGCTTCTGTTGTCAGATTACACTGTAATGTAGGTACGACCGAGCAAAACATCACTAGCAGTAATGCCACGCATTGCTGCACATATGAATGGCTGGGCTCAGCAGCAGCACCAACAGGCGGCAAAAGTAGGGCCCTCAGCCCATGCAATAGTATGGGGCTGCAGGGAACCCTTTCAACTGCATGGAAGACATTATCCTAAACCCTCCACTAATAAAGAGCTCAAAAGATATTACTCTATCCAGATAGATTTCACTCTGCAGCAGCAGTGAAGAAACTGGAAGAATAAAAAGTGTGCACACACAGTGGGGTCTGCTGGCATCACCATGCGCCCTTTATATAGATCTGTGTCTAAGGGGTTCTGTCAAGCCTGTATGCAGAGGGGCTTGACAGAGGCTTCAAATAACCTATTATTAAAATAAATTTTAAAATACGTCATTTAAAAAATAGGTTATTTGAGGGCCTCTGTGCATGAAGGCTTGACAGCTCATGCCGTCAAGCTTCCAGAACTACCTTAGACTCAGATCTAAGAAATACCAAACTTATTTTTATTTATTTGTTCTCAATGTGGCTTAGTGATTGGAAATAAGGTTTAAAAGACTATTGGTTGGGTTTGGATTACATTGCAAAGTTACAAGTTATATATTTAATATAAACATATTTAACTCTTTGAACCTAATTGCCTGGTTCACATAGCTTCACCTGGTGAAGCATGCAAAGTCCATAAACTAAATAACTTTGATTCAAAGAGTTTAGGAATTCCACTGACCTAGCTTATGGTGATTTTAAGCAAATCAAAAAGTTTAACTGAAGGAATTTAGTAGGCTTTGCAAAGAGGTACAAATAGAGTTTATAAAATGGTAAGTGAAATTCTCTTGGTTTTAGGAGATTATAAATGCCACTGTACTACTGCAGCTTTTGTAAACTTTAGAAACTAATATAGCTTTGGTTCAAGGAAATTAGAGACTTTGCAAACAAAGCCAACCTCCGTAAACTTTAATAGCTTTGACTGGAAGAAAAATGGTCTGCAGAGTATGTAAACTCAGTTAACGAAAAAAGGTCTTGTTGAAAGAATTCACTGCAGAAGCTTCGCCAAAAAATAGACAGAATATGTGCCGAATACTTCAATGAGCTCCTCTGCTCCCCACTAACCTCTAGAAATAGGAACCTAATTAGTTCCAATACTGTCACCTCCTGTTGTTGGAAAGAGAACCATAGAAACGTCTTCCCCGCAAATCTCTATGACAGAATAATTCAAATAGGTTACTGAGCAGCAAAGGAAAAAAGAGGCCTGACTGGGCAGAGTAAGGGACCAAAAAAAAAAAGTACAGATAAGAGAAGTCAGAACAGTAAAAAAAGGGGAAACAACAGGAAAGCCAAACCTCCTCACAGCTACAATATACACATAAATCAATAAATGCGGTTATTTACCAATAACTCAGTTCTTCCTTCAATTCGTCAGCAGTTTCCAGGCCGATTACCTGGAAGCATCTAGAAAGCTACTCAGGGCTCCACTAAAGTACCCCCTCCCATCCTGGCATTTGCGCAGAGTTTAGCTCTCATGAGAACGGGATCATATAAAGGGAATCCTCGCAGCCTCAGTTCCTTTCAACCCCTGAAGGCAGTGAGTTAGAGGGGAAGGCTAGGCAGGTAGTGAGAATACACAGAGCTCTCTCAAAGAACTGAGTTACTGGTAAGCAACCCTAATTTCTTTGTCAAGGATCTCCGCGATTCTCACTTTTGGGAGAGTGTTAAGCAGTACAGGCACCTACCTGAAGGAGGAGGGAGACAAGGAGTAATGTCAGACAAAGTTGAAGGACTGCTCTGCCTATGGCTGAGTCTGACCTTGCTTCCATATCCAGAAAGTAGTGCTTGGCAAATGTGTGAAGCGAGGACCAAGTGGCGGTCTTACAGATATCCAGTATGGGGACAATCCGGAAATTCGCGTACAGCTCTCATAGAGTGTGATCTCAATCCATCAGGTATATTCTTCCTAACTACCTCATAGCATCTTGTATGCATAAGAGGATCCACTTCAAGATTTTTTGAGATGTTACTCTAACACCAATGTGATTTCCCCCATAAGAAATAAATAAAGAATCCAGTGTTCTTATGGGTAGGGCTACGAATTTGTCATGGAAATTTTCTTAAAAAGTCATGAGTTGGTCATGGCAAGAATGAGAAAAAGTTGCGGAAAACTCATGGGTAAATTGTTTTAAACTTTTATTCAATGTTGTATTTCGTAACCCACTCACCTCCCTTAGATTGTAACCCTAGGCAGGTTGGCCCCTACCTGGTGTGGGCTACCACCATTAGATTGTAACAGCCCCTCCAGCACAGACTGTAACCCACCCAGCACAGAATAGAAGGAGGAAAACACCCCCCACCCCTTAGATTGTAAACCCAGGGATTGTAAAGCCCTTTGAAAGCCCCAGGCTTAGACTGTAAGCCCAAGCAAGGGATAAAGGCAGAGAAAATGCTGCCGTCTCCTCCTGGGTGCCTCTTTAAGCTCTGACAACGGTAATGTTCTCTGCCTCTGATCCCGCTGCCACACCATGCTGTGCCGCCACTTGACCATGCCCCAAACTCCGCCCTCCACAAGAAACAACACTGAGGAAGGGTTTTCGGTGCTCCAGGCAGAGGCCGTGGCTGTACTCGGTGGCACCCAGCATGCTATTCTCGCCTGCATCTTGTCATGCCACCACGTCTCCACAGTCAGGGAGGGGTTTGGAGCTCAGGGAGACACCGTGGATCTTCTTAGCACCACTGAGTGTGCTCTTCTCACCACCTTCTTGCCAGTTCTGCTCTTCAGTTTGGGGGAAATCTCGAAAAACTTGGGGAAATTTCGGAAAACTTGAAAAGATCACGGAAGTCATGGAGGGAGGCAAAAGTCATGAAAAACGTGACTTTTGTCATGACCGTGACAAATTCTTAGCCCTACATATGGGCTTTGTGTGATCAAGATAGAAAAATAGAGCTCTCTTCAGATTCAAAGTAAGTAACATTCTCTCAGTAGATATGGAGTGCGGTCTTGGGAAGAAAGCCAGGAGTAATATTGTTTGGTTGACGTGGAAAGGGGATACTATCTTTGGTATGACGGATAGATCTGTCCTCAAGTCTATCTTGTCTTTATGGAATGAGAGATAAGGAGAGGACACTCATAGGGCTGGAAGTTCGCTAACTCTTCACACAGAGGTTAAGGCGACCAGCAGGGATGTTTTGATGGTGAGATTCTCCATGGTGCACATTGCAAGAGGCTCAAAGGGAGGTGCCATTAACCTAGTAAATACCAAGTTAATTTCCTATGGAGGGATGGGGTGTACTATTGGCAGAAAAGTATGTTTAAGTCCTTTCCAAAAGGCCTTAGTAACAGGGTAAGAGAAGAGTGGCTCGCCATCTGGAGGATGCAGCTACGTAGAGACTGCCTCCAAGCAGCCCTTAATGGATGAAATGGCCAACGGAGAATTCTCTAGGTAAAGAAAGTACTTCAAAACATGATCTATGCCCAACAAGCATAAGGGTAGATTGCGCTTGTCATACCAGGTTGTGAAACACCTCCATTTGGCATTCTAGCAAGTCCTGGTAGCTGGCTTTCTGGCATTCAATACCGTAGCCTCTACTGTTGGAGTCAAACCATCTGTCAAGGGAGTATAAGCCAGGCATAAAGGTGTAGCATTTCTATGTTTTGGTGCAGGATCATGCCTTCCTGTTGTGAGAGTAGGTCTGGTCTGTATGGCAATACCCAGTTGTTCTTCACTATATTGAGAAGCGCCAAGCTGTCCATCACTAAGCGTTTGGAACCATATCTGTCTTGGCCAACAGGGGGCTATTAGTATGAGGCAGACTTTGTCTGCTTTTGTCGTGTGAACTGCCCAGCATGAGCGAAGGACAGGGTGTGCGTTAATTCCTTGTTCCAAGGAAAGGTGAACATGCCTGATAGAGAGCCTAGGGCACCACATGCTCTGCCACAGAAGGGGCTCAGTTTGGCGTTCTCAACTGAGGGGAAAAGATCTATGGTTGGTGTGCCCCAAAGCCAGACAATATCGTCAAGTACCTTGTTATGGAGACTCCACTTGTGATGGTCTGTCTACCTGCAGTTGAGTTGATCTGCTATGGAGTTCTCCTGACCTGCCAGATGGATAGCTTGTACGGTGACATTGTGTTTTATGCATCATCTCCATAAATATTCTGCTTTCTTTGAGAGCTCTGTGGCTCTTGATTGTTCATGTACCACATTGCAGTGGTGGTGTCCGTAACAACTAAGATCGATGTATTGCATATGTGAGATACTAGGGCTCTGAGAGTCCACCTGATCACTCTGAGCCCAAGTATATTTATATGAAGTTCTGTTTCCTCTAGAGTCCAAAGGCCATGTACTCTGAGATTGTCCATATGAGCCCCCCACCCTGTCAGGGAGGCATTCATGGTGAAAGTGACGTCGTGTTGTGGAGGTTGAAATGGGATGTCCCTGAACAGATGTCTTGGACTGAAGGGTTCGGAGAACAGAAAAAGGGAATGTACATTTGTGACACAGACCTCTTTTAGCCATTGCTGAAGTGGTCTCATGTTGAGAAGTGCTAGGGGAGTGACCCCTGATGTGGAGAGTGTGTGGTTGCCATGTTGGTCCCCAATATAGACAATCGACAAAATAGTGTGGAATTATCTTTTATTGGACCAACTCAAGTTGGTGGAGATGCACAAGCTTTCGGACCTCACAGGGTCCTTCGTCAGGAAGGTCAGGAGTTGAAACTGCGGATGGAGCAATGCAAAGCAAGGTAGCTATATATATGGTGACTTGGCAGGCAGAGGGGAGGGTAAGGTGTGAATAGGACTAGGAGAGGAGGTAAATACATTTGATATGCGTGGAGTGATGAGTAGCCAAATGAGTAAATACATTTGAGATGGGTAGAGGTCCGAAAACCTGTGCACCTCCAGCAACTTGAGTTGGCCCAACAAAAGATATTTCCACACTACTTTGTCTCTACTACCTGTTGTGGGAGCAAACAGGCCTTGCAGTTTCAGGAAGTAGTGAACTGGTCAAGTTCTGTGTTGGTACAAACCTTCCATGGCATGAACAATGGCACCAATCTATTCCTGTGGAACGGAAGTGTGGCATTGACATGTGTCTATGACAGCACCTATGAACTGTATGCTTTTTGTAAGAGTAAGGTGAGACGTGCTCACATTCACAGCAAAGCCCAGATGATGTAGGGGTTGACATAGTGCAGAAACCAACAAAACAAAGTAACCAATATGGACAAAAGACCAGCAATGATACAATTTATATATTTATAATAAACAGAAAAAACAGGATCTAAAATGTACAATAATGAACAATGTGGAGCAAAGCAAAAAGCTAAGCACCAAAACAAGGGTCTAGAAAATGAGGATAAAGTCCGCATAAGAGACAACAAAGGTGAATAGGAAAACCAGTTCTAGAAAACAGTAAAATAAAGGCTGTTAAATATTCTTCTCTTCAATCCTCCTTTTCTGTATTTATTAAGTAACCTTTAGCCACTCCATTCTGTACATTCGTTTTAATGGGGTTGACATAGTGACATCTATGTCAGTCAGTAGTTGCTCTCTTAACTGTGCTGCCAATAGCCAGGGCCCTGATTCTCCCGTGGAAGAGTCTGGGAGGCTTGGGGCCCGATTCTACACATCACTGCGCCAGGCACCCCAGCTTCCCAGATGCAGCGCAGGGCCGCTTCCCCTCCTGCCAAGGTTCCCCCCTCCAGGATGCGTTGGGTGGAAAGGCACCAGAACTCACCTCCCCACGCCCCCCTCCCTCCAGAGCCTGGCAAATAAACACATATAGCAGCGGCAGCGGCTTCATTTAGTGCACTCCCCATCCAGCACCTCCTAGCCACTTCCTGGCCCCTCCCAATGAGGCCTCCTAGAGGGACACAGCTCGATGACGTCATCTGGCTGCATCTCTCTGGGAGGCCCCATTGGGAGGGGCCAGGAAGTGGCTAGGAGGAACCGGATGGGGAGTGTGCTGAAAGAAGCAGCTGCCGCCGCTGCCACTGCTACCACAGCTGCCGGGTCAGTTCATTTACCAGGTTGTGAAGGGTGGGCCCTGGCAGACCCTCCCACCCAACGCAGTCTGGGAGAGGGGAGGAGAAACGAAGCGAACAGAATCCCAAAAGGCTTTGTCATCCCCTCTCCCCGTGGAATCTCCTGCCCTGGGTCTCCCCAGCACAGGCTGGAAATTCTGCGCCGGTAGCAGGGTAGGAAATTCTGCGGGGGAGGGGATTCTGTGGGAAATCCATGAATCATGGATCTGCATATTATGGCTTGGTGTCCTGCCAATAGCCAATATTCTACGTAGGGAAAAAATCTGAGTCCCCTCTTTTGGAGATGACCTGCTACCACTGCCACACATTTTGCAAATACCCTTGGTGCTGTGGCCAATCTGAAAGGAAGCACCATATACTGGAAATGTTGATTTCCTTTAAAAAAATAATTTTAAAAATATGCATCTTTTAGATTAAGGGAGGCCAACCAATCTCCTCTCTCTAGGGCCATTAAGATGTTCTGCATCTTAATGTCAGTAAGGAGGGGCATTAATGAGTGGCATCTTAATGAGTGTTCATGTGAAACGTAAGCTTTCTAACATATTAAAATTCCTGAGGTCTAATATTCTTCACAGTATCTTCACTGTGTATCTTCACAGCCCCCCATCCTTTTTGGTTACCAGAAAATATCTTGAATAAAACCACTCACTGCGCTCCCTGGCTGGGACTTCCTCACTGGTGTCCTTATGGAGTAAGGTATCTATTTCAGGAATGAGTTCTGCCTTGTGAGGTGTGTCCCTAAAGAGGGACAGGGAAGGGGTAGTTGTCAAACTGAATCACATATCCACTTCTAACAACCTCTCTAACCCATCTGTCGGATGTTATATGGGCCCATTGATGGTAAAAGTGGGACAAGCGATTGTGGAAAGTAGAGGGATCCTCCATTCCTCCCTTGATCTCATGGATGTTAAAATCTCAACTTGGACTGCTGTCCAGAGGAGGAGGTCAACTGGTGTCCCCCTCTGCCCTTTTGGTTTAGGAACCTTTTCCTGGGCTGCTGGTTTGAGAATTGGCTCTGGGTGCAATGGGTTTGGTTTCTCCTGCCCTGAAAGGAGTTTAGGGTATGCTGTCTGAGTGTGTAAGAGGAAGGGACAGAATAGTATTTCCTCTTCATGGCTCTGATGACCCCTGCCAATGTTGCAGTTTGGCTAGTCTCTGATTTTTTTTCAGATGTCATCCATTGAGGCTGTGAAGAGGCCCTTGGTATCAAAGGGTAGGTCCTCTATTCATGTTTTAGTTTCCTGCGTGAGGGCTGTAGATCGGAGCCATGCATGATGCCTAAGTGTTACTGCTGAGGCTATACCCCTGATGGCACATCAGCAATGTGCATTGTTGAAGATAGCTGCCTGAAACTGGGCTAACTACAAGCCCTCCTTTTGAAGAGCAGCTATCTGTGTTGGGGCTGTGGCCAATGATAATTTAGACCACAACCAGTGTTGGTATCTGCACATTGCTGCAGCATAATTAGATGCTCTGAGTGTCAGGGTCTCTGAAGAAAAAAAATCTTTCTTCCCAGCACATCGAGTTTCCTGCCCTCTGTGTCTGATGAGGATGTTTGTATTCCTCCTGACTTTGATTTATGTGAGGCACACTAAGATCTAAGGTTGACGTGCCCCAAAGCTGGATAATATCGTTGAGTACCTCAGTTATGTGAGGTACAAGGGGGTGCTCTGGAGGTTCTTGGAGAATTAGTGTGCCCGGTGCACGCACACACTTGAAGTTCAGGCCCTGGTCCTGAATGGGGTAAGTTGCACTGGTACACTCTCAGTCCCAAGGGGTTTGAGAGTTCATTGGGCTCTAGTCACCCCTACACCCAGGCCAATGCCACCAGTAGTACTGTTGGGGTTTTCCAGCCTGGAACTGTACTAACCCTGTTTATGCCATGGTGTGTACTGCAGAGTGTAGAATGGGCAGTGGTGCAGTGGCGATGGTGACTGGTACCACTGACGGTGCCATCGGTTCGTTGGGGAGTGTTCCTGATGTCCCAGTGATCCAAAAGGGAGGAGAGATAGGCTCCAGTGGTACAGTGGGGCAGGTGGAGGAGGGAAGGTTGGGTTAGGATCTTTCACTTGGTTCCTGTTAGGAGTAGGGGATAGATCGTGCAGTTTTGGCCACTTTTGAGGCTGGTAGGAGGGGAAGTGGCTTCAGGATCCAGAGTAACAGGAGTGAGACCGAGAACGGTGATGGTGCTACCCTTGATGTCCATAGTGTGAGTCCATATAATAGGATGCGGGATGTTTACATCCAGAATGATTTGGCCGCTGCTTCTACTAATAAAATAGCCCCTTTTTATGGTAGATTTAAGACCTCATATCACTTGGAGCAATATCTGATAACTTTGACAAATTTCTCCATCCGCAGGGCACTGACATTAGTGAGGTTTCAGTTGATGCCATCTGCTGTGTTAGATGAGAGATTAAAACAGGTGCCCTACAATGAAAAATATTGCTCTTGTGATCAGTCCAAAGTGGAAGATCTGGTATACTACCTATCTGAGTGTCCATTAACAGAAGGTATAAGAGGGAAATATTTGGATTCTATCCTGAAAGGGAAAGCCCATTGGGATATTAATATGAAAATTGCTTACATTCTTGCTAATCCCAACAAAGATACTGGAAGGAGGGTGGCAAATATGGCTTTTGCTTTGGCTTGCTGGAAGAAGAAGAACAACAAAAATACTCTAGGGTGATATATTGCATTTTCTGGATTGTTTAGTCTATCACACTATGTTTGGATTTTATTTATTGTATTTATGATTGATCTTTATTTTGATTTGTTATGATTCATTATGGTTTATTCTGATTTTATCTGTTTTATTAGGATTTGTTAATTCATTGGTCCACCCTGTGAAAAATTCCAATCAGGGTTCAAGCTCTGCCGAAGTAAACCCCGGAAAGAGCAAGGCATTATTGTTTAGTGAAAGGGAGCAAGGTCTGTTCATGGCCTGTCTATTGTGGATGCAACGACAAGGTGTTTTTCTTTTCTTTTAAATTAAATGTTAATTTGTTGTACTAGAAAACTAAGATCTTTATTGCCTACGTTGCCTATGTTTATCGCATTGAGATATGTTTGTATTTTATGTTGTATTGAGTTTTGGCCTATGGCTGTAAATAAACTTACTTATATAATAGGACAACTCCCTCCATTGTCTTGGGGAACAACAGGAGCAGGGAGACATGCTTCTGTAAGTGCTCCTGTACCCTCCTGGGGAATATTTCCTGTCCTTGTTGAAAGAGCTAATGTGGTGCCAGTGGTACCAGGGTGAGGCATGGTGTGACTGGGACCAGCTGTACAGATGCTGAAGGTACTCCCAGTGGATATGTAGTAATAGCTGTGGACTCACTATGCTCGCAGTGAATGGGCTAGCTGTGAGGAGGAGTGATGGGATGCTCTGCATTCCTGACTGGGTTCAGGGGACGATCTTCTCTGGTGGAGAAGTAGCCGGTAAATGGTTTCCACCTCAATGGTACGAACAGGTGGAACCAGCAGAGTCCTCCAGGGACATTGTCTTCTTCTTTTTTTGTTGCAGTTCTCTGAGGAATCTCTAGCCCTCGCATGCTCCTTCGGGAGGTGGGAAGAGCTGTCCCTGGTTTCAGGAGCTTGCATAGAGGCTGGGGATGAAGGAGGCTGCATTGTACCTAGCGCTGTGTCCATAGAAACTGCACCCACTCTGGTACCTGTAGAAGCTGCCCTGATCCCAGTGTCAGTGGAGGCAGAGCCAGTGCCTGTTGTTGCTGATGGGCCTGGGCATCCAGCATAGTGAACTTCTTTGACTGTACGGGGAACCTAAGGGGCCCTTCCTCTCTGCCTTGCAGTGTCCTTCTTGTCAGTATATCCTTGAGGTGGAGAGATATCTCTCTCCTAGCCCTGGTGGAAAGGGCTGGGCATGCCTTGCAAGATTGGGTATTGTGCACCTCACCAAGGCAGGCAATGCACTCAAGAGTGCTGATCGCTGACAGATAATGCAGCTAGGCAGGAGAGGCAGTGCTAGAAGTCATTTTTTGACATAGTCCTCCGCAAAGGCGAGTGGAGAAGGAGGTAAGGTGAAGGCCCGAGGGGCCACGGGGCAGAAGCTTGACCCACTCAGAAGACAGTTCTTGAATGGGAGTAAAGTAAGGATAATAACAAAACTTTCCTTTTCTCTATTCTAGATTGCAGACTGAAGACGCTGAGCAGCATGAAGATCTTCCGAACGCCAAAGCAGTTGGAAGGAACTGAGGGGTCCATCTCCTGTCTTTATATGATCCAGTTCTCATGAGAGCTAAAGCCCACACAAATGTTGGGTTGGGAGGGGGTACTTTAGTGGAGCCCTCAGTAGCTTTCTAGATGCTTCCAGGCAATGTGCCTGGACACTGCTGATGAACTGAAGGTCTCTGATGCCCTGGGGAGCAGGGGAAGGTCCCCCAAGAGTGAGAATTGCAGAGGTCCTCAAAGAACTTTAGTGATTTCTAAAACGGTATTTACCCATAAATGTATTTGATTATGATGAAGTTGCATGTTGGACAAAAGACATTCAAGTGTCAGACAGTACTACCTGTAGTGTCATGTGATAGATTTGAACTCACAGTCCAGGAATTTTAAATCATGTTTTGTGTTAAATAAATGCCAATCAAATAAAGAAAACATATGAAAATTTCCAGTCTCCCTGTGATTATAGAAGGATTTCCTGTTAATTCTGTCATGTAGCTAACCACCAGGTAATTTGCAGTAACTATTTTGAAAATACAATTTTACTTTCCCCCTTTTTTTTCCATCTCATTATGTCTTCATTGAAGCAAATAGCAAAATTCCAATTCCCCTTGTCCAAGGCCTGGTTCTATCAAGGATGAAGCCATTCGAGACAGAGTGGAGAAGCTGCCATGCCTTGGGTAGCCTTACCCCACTCTGGAAAGCTGGGCCATGCAATGCAGTGCCTTGTGTGGACAGTTGTCCCCTTTGCTCCGGGGCAGGGGAATGCTGGATGCTACACGATGCATCCTCAGAAAAATTCTGAGGACAGGTTGCGGAGCAGCCTTACCTCAACTGGGGCAACTTATGTGCCCAGGTTGTGCTTGCCCCCCATGTGGGGAGCACTGTTGCAGGGCCTTGAGCG
Organism: Sphenodon punctatus; assembly: GCA_003113815.1. NCBI lineage: Eukaryota > Metazoa > Chordata > Lepidosauria > Sphenodontia > Sphenodontidae > Sphenodon > Sphenodon punctatus. Next base: position 1,160,716 of record QEPC01000931.1, on the reverse strand, counting down.
GTGGGTGCTATCACCCATGGTGCGTGGCCACATCACAGCTGGGGGTGAGATGTAGAGCAGAGCCAGGTGCCTGCTTGTGTGGCTCGTACTGCGGCCCGCCCCAGCCGTGGTGGCAGCTCCAGCAGTGGCCAGCTCGCCTGGCTTCCTCGCAACCATCTGTCTGGCTCCCCGCGCTCGCCCAGCAGCGTGATGGCAGTGATTGCCCATCACGAGGCCGTACGGGGATCAGTCCACTACAGCTCATCTGGCTACACCCCAAGACTGCAAATTCTCACCATTACATACTCTGACTGGGGTTGGCCAGAGCTGTTGTGCCATCTTGGTAACAAACCCCACCTCACTGCCACCCACACTGCAACACGTAAGCCTCAGGAAGTCGTGTTCTCCACCACTTGCTGCAGCTCCCCCTGCGCTCCAACCAAAGCCCTAGACCAGAGCTTGCAGGACAGATTGGGAGAGGGAGGACACTCCTGCTCCTTGCTGCACAGAAGCACTGCATCTCACCTCCATTAAAAGCCCTGAGAGCTTGCCATGTGAGCTGGGAACAGGAGCCCCAGGACTGGTTTGGCCTTGGAGCAGGGGACTGGACTTTGTAACACTTGAAAGTTCCTTCCAATCCTACGATTCTGGCAGTGTCACGAAGAGGTCTACAACGAAACCATCCTGGATGTCCTCTTCAGTGGGTAGGCTAATCCAACTCTGAATAACCTCATGAACCTCAAATTTCATGGAACTACTCACAAGTGTACAAATTCAACATGTGCAAAAACTTTGGCAAGTTTGAGGTATAACCTCAAAGGAGCTTGAAATCAGTAATTTGAAATTATTTGAAAAATAAAACTTCCAGCGGCATAGTTCATTTGATCTTTACTCCCAAGATTACAATGTTTTTACACACAATCAAGTCCATGTTTCTTAAGAAATCTGGAAACGTAACAGTGCATGTCCTGTAAGTCAGAAGATAATATATCAAAAAACTGTACCTCTCTTCATTGTTCTCCATATGATTAGGAAAAGCACTAAACCCCAGCAGCAACTTGATTGCATCGAGGTACCCATTGTTACACAGCCAATGTAAAGCAGTCCTTCCCTGTAATCAATAGCAGAGATATTGCTACCGATAAAATATATTAAGTAAGAGGATTATTCAGGCCTATATATTATATTGTCACAATAAAAATGTTACCTGCTTTTGTCTATTAGGGCTAAAATGAACCTGAAGACTAAACAAATAGTTTTAAAATACATTAACATAAACTAATCAAAAGCTCAAATAGTCACATTTAAAACCCTTAACTTATCCCTTGGGGTAGATTCTTAACCCAGGAGCATATTTCTTGCAATAACTCACATGGTAGTGGCTCTCCAACTAGGCCCTTCTAGGACATTATCACCTGCACACAGGTACACAGTATCCCCAAAAGTAAAATCAGTTACCATTAAACAATTTTTTTTTGTAAACAAAAAGACCCTGGGGTACAAACAACAGTTCTGATTTGTAATTCATGTTTCCATAGGGTAGATTACTGTTAGGAAGTTCTTTGTAATGTTTAAGTGAAATCTGCTTTCTTGTATTTTGAGCCCATTAAGGGCAAGTGAGAAAAAGTCTTTTCCATTCTCTCTGTCACAGCCCTTCATGTAGTGGAAGATCACTATCATGTCTCCTCTTAGTCTTCTCGTCTCTAGGCTAAACATACCTGGCTCCTTCAACCTTTCCTCATAGAACTTGGTTTCCAACAGATGTTGAATATTTAACATTTTAAGTGCCAAAGGACTAGGGTAAAAAAATCTACCACATGAGTCACACATTGTACACAGTACTGTATTTCTCACGGGTTAATTAGTTGGGGGGCGGGGGAGAAAAAGAAAACAAACCAAAATTTTAACTCTGTACAAATTTTTACAGCAAGTGTAACCCTGAAGGGTACGGATGAATAATGGGCTCTAAGACACCTTTCAGCTCCCAGGTCCTAGGGCTAAAACTGACCCAAACATAATTTAGAGCAGTTCAAGGACTGGATTGAATTGGCCCATCTTTCAACATTTCACAGGGAACATTATGAGCTCAGGCCCATGCCCCCACATACATACTCCAAACACTTACTGCATGGAAGAACTGGGAAACAGGCCACTCAAAGCTTTCTGCAGCAGCTCTATGGGATGGGTGTCACTGTTCCAGATGCCTAACATGAGGGCAAGGAAGCATTGCCTTTGTTCACTCAAATCCAGGAGAACGCCATGGAGTGAATAGGTTCACTGCCTGGAACAAATCTGGAGAATTCCTCAGGAGACCGATGGAGCAGTTGAAATCATGATACTGAATCAACATCTGTTCAGTGATACCACTCTGCCACTGGGCATTGGTCAGCCAGGCTACCATAGAGACATGGGAATTTTGAAATATCAGTCTAGATCCTGTCTCCATGATTGAGCATGGATGTGACGATGGGTATTTTCAGACGTTACGAGATCACAGTGAACCACGGTGAATACCCACCTGTGGTCACTGTGTCTCGAACGTCTGTTTGGCGGCCGCCAGATGTTCGCCACGGTCAATCTGCACAAGGGGTCAATTTGAACCATGCTTCCCGGGCTAGCCGGGGGAATGTCCTGGGAAGCGTGGTCAAACAGACCCCTGGCAGGGACCAAAAAAAAGTAATGTCTGGCCGCTCGCCACGGCCCGGGATCACCAGCGGGATCCCGGGCCGTGGCGCATTTGGCCGGCCGCGGCGGCCGCATTGGCCCCGCCTCCCGCCCGCCCGTCTCCTCGGAGGGCGGGCGGCAGGGTGCGTGGAGGGGGCGGGGCCGTGCGGCCGCACGTTGCGCCGCACGGCCCCGCCCCCTCCCCGATTCCCCGCCGGGATCCCCCCGGCACGTCTGATATGGTGTGACGGGGTGACCCCGGTGGGGAACGAATGGGTTGATTTCGGTACGGGGCCAATGGGCCCCGTAACGTCTGAAATCACCCTATGTTTGTTTGGTGTTTGTCAATTTCAGTGTGGGGGCTTGTGGGCTATTTATCCCTATTTATGCCACCACCTGATGCGCTCCTCCAGGGGCTCAGAGTTCATACACATAGGATGACAGCATAAAGCCCCACTGCTGAAATTCACACATCCAAAGCCCTGATGTCAATTCTTTGGCTGCTTCACAGGCTTGCTGAGGAGTTCCCCAGATTTGTTCCAGGGAATAAGCCTCCGCAAATCTGATCTCTCCATGGGTAGCTCCTGGGGTTGTGTGACCAAACAATGCTTGCCCCCATGTTAGGCAACTGGAATGGTGGCAAGCATTATCTGTAGAGATAGCTATGGTTTCATAATTCTAATATAAGAATTATGAAAACACCATACTAAGTTTTATTTAGCTGATTGTGGGCTAGAAAAAAATGCATTATGTAATTAGGTCAAATGCTAACATATAGGTTCAAATTCTCTGCTAGCATAAACTGGTAAAGCTCTGTTGACTTCACTGTGACTGTCAGTTTACATAAGCAGAGAATCTGTCCTTTTATCTTGATACTAGATCTATTTTGGCTCACATGCCTGAGGGCTGGACCAAAGGAATATATGTACTATCTGCAATGTTCTTCTTAGTCCTTAATGCAACACAAAGGAAACTTATTATTACTAATGTTCTTTGGTTAGATTTGTTGCACTTCCCTGCTCTGTCCTCACTAATAGATTCTGGAAAAGGGAATGCTGTAGATTGTAAAATTAAATTTTCATTTCAAGTAAAAAAGAAAGAAGTAGCATTTCAAAAGAATCTTAAGATGACAGGGGACATGGGTAAATCAAAACAAGTACCTGCAGTTTCTGCAGCTTAATACATTCACGTTTTTCAGTAAGACACAATGTGAAACACAATAGGAAAAGTGTCTCAGTGCTGTTTCTTCCTCTTCATGAGACACAGATTCATTGTACCAGTGGTAAAAATAACCCCCAAATCCAAACTGAATCAGTGCTGAAGAGGAAATTCATGCAGGAGAAGACACTGGGTGTTTTAAAAAGAGATGCTACCACGCTGGGCCACCCAGAAGCCACTCATCTGACTGTCCATCTGAAGGTGGAGCAGGGGAATGCACACTCCTGTGAGCCAAACAACACTCATTTGTGGCCACTCAGTGCAGTGCTGAACATCTGGAATGCACTGTGCAGGACAAAAAATAAATAAATGCATTGCAACGGGCACCCACACATCCCCTGCCCATATGAACTGGGGTGGCCAGCCATGCCAGCAGACCGGTCTACCACTCATAGGCACTGTGGAAAGGTGACACAGTCCTTGCTTACAGGAACTGGCTGCAAGCACTGAGGAGTCCAGGTTCCCCGGCACTCACGCTAGGACATATCACTTTCAAAGGCCAGTCCAACATGCTTTCCCCTCCCCCATGCTCTCTCCCCTCGCACAGGGCTTTGCAAAGGGGCTTGGGGGGGTTTCCCAAGAGGCTTCCCTGGCGCAGGGGTCCCCCACTTCTCCTGCCATGGCAGCCCATTGGGAAAAGCCCCCCAAGCCACTCTCAGCAACTTGCAAAGACCTCTGCTGGGGGAGGGGGTGGTCAGTTTCAGGCTGAAATTGACGAGGGAGCCTCTTACGGTTTTGCAAGGGGCCACTCTGGCTAAAGCTGAGTGGCCCCTTGCAAAGCCAGCTTTCTGAGGGGCTGCCCTGGCAGGGAGTGGTCCTCTTGGAAAAAGCCCCCCAAGTCCTTTGTAAAGCCCTCTGAGGGTGGAGAGAGGGGCTGCCCCTAGCAGGGGGAGTGGGGGACCCCCCGCCAGTGCAGCCCCTTGGGAAAAGTCCCCAAGTCCCTTTGCGAAGCCCTGCATGGGTAGAGAGAGAGAAGAGGAAGTGGGGGACGCCCTCTGCCAGGGCAGGCCGTTCTCTCCCCCTGCCCCCAGGTTTTGCAAGCTGCTAAGAGCGGCTTGCGAGGCTTTTCCCGAGGATGCCTTGGCAGGGGGTCTGGTGGGACCTTTCCTGCATGGCAGCCCCTAGGGAAGCCAGCTTTCAAAAGGGCTACTCAGCTCTAGCCAGAGTGGCCTTTTGCAAAGCTGTCTGAAACTGACCAGGCAGCTAACTGAGGGCTTTGCAAGGGGCTACATTGACCAGGAGAGCTGTGTTGACTAGGAGCAAATAACAATAAGATTTGCCCTTAACAATAGATCTCTGCTCTCTGCCCCTATGCAGGTTTTTGCAAAGGGGGGTGGGGGTGCACTGATACTTGCAATGTAGTAAAATTGCATTTGTAAGAAAACTTTATGAAACTAGAATAGTAAAACAAAAAGGTATATGCATTTCAAATTGTGAGATATAGAGAAAATATATACATTTTTATATTGGACATAGAAATTGTACTACATAATAGTTAAATGGAAATCTTACTGTTAGTTGCCTATTTTGGTCTGTTATAGATAAGGTAAAAGAGGAATGTAAGTGAATAGTGAAGTACCTGATGTTGTGTTGTGTCACAGATGGAAGAAAGTAGATGTGAGACAAAGGAAGGAAGGCAGGCAGGGGAAAAGTTACGTGGTGGAAGATGAAAGAGTTGATGGAAGATGTCTTAAAGTACTATTTCCTCTTTTTAAAAAATTATGGGTAGAATGAGAAGAGCTGTAACTGTTCTTAAACTGTAGGTTTTTGGAATACAGAATTTTCAATTTACACTTTTCTGATATTAATGACACAATATGGAGAAAATGACACAATATGGAGAAAATGACACAATATGGAGAAAAAAACATACCTCTTTATCTTGAATATTTGGATCTGCATTATTTTCCAGTAACACTACCATGCAGTTAATGTAGCCCCCATATGCAGCACACTGCAAGGGGGTTCTGCCTGCATAATCCTGTACGTTTGGGTTGATGTTATTCTCTATCAGTATTTGGCAAACATCTGCATTTCCTCCCAGGGCTGCCCAGTGCAGAGGAGAGTGGCCATCTTGGTCAACCAAATCTACTCTTGCTCCCCCTGTAAAAGCAATAAAACCACAAAAACAGTTTAGCACATTAGGGAAAGGAAAGTGTGTTCCTTCAGCATATTTGATACATTAAATATCTAGATAAAAAACACTCACACCCAAGCCCAAGCTTCAGAAATGTCCTTTTCCTTGGCACAAACATGCAAATTGTTTCCACCCAGGTAAAGTTTACATTTTTAACAGTTTTAGAGACCACCTGTCCTTCCATGCCCCATTGTGGCTGCTGTTACGATCGACCAGGAGCACTTCCTGTGGGTACCATCTATTAGTTTTGTACGAGGGCTCGCAGGGAGGCATTCTCAGTTGCTGCCCTGATGCTAGGGAACTCTCTTCCCCCAGAGTATGAGCGTCTTCAGGAGGCAGTGTAAGACTTTGTAAAGGTATTTGGTGGATAGGGATGGTGGGTTGGGGTAGGGTTGTGTGTGTTGGGGGGTGGGTTTCAGATGTGGGAAATGGGGAGGTGGTATTGGGTGGGTTTTGTGAGAGGTTGTGGGAGGGTTGGTTTTTTATTTTATTTTACTGTTTTTATGGATTGTTTTTTATATGCTTTTGGATCCGTTGTGAGCCCCCTGAGCCTTTTTTTAAGGGAAGGGCAGGATAAAAATTTAAATAAATAAATAAAAAGAAATAAATAAAGGAAATCAGAATAAACAATGCACAGCTAAACACAAAATACATGAATATTCTGCACCAATGAAACCTCAAAATTGCCTCCAAAACAATAATTATAGTAATCCATGAATAACTCAACCTTTGAGAGCTCTCTCTCTCTCTCTTTCCGGGTGTTAACAAATGAGACCATAGCCTGCTGGAGTTCAGGTTTGTTCCATGCAGCCCCTTGCATGTAGTCCTTGTGCATTCATGTAGCCCCCATATTCATAGGTTTAGCATGACCAGACTAATACACGGGCAGGCATTTTCCCCTGGCATGCTCCATCCACCAACCTTCTCCCTTCTCAATATTTTACCTCCTACGATGACCCACAGCTGTGATGAACCATGGAAAGAAGTCGTTTCCTTCTTCTAGGCTATGACTCCTGCTATCCCCGCCCACCCACGGAGGTCGATACCTTGGTTTATATGTGCGAGCACTTGGAGGTTGGAAATAACCTTTTGCTGTGCACATAATGCTGAGTTTATTTAGCAAATTACATAATTTATTGACTGTCTATAGTGAAAATTGAAAGCGGAAGTAAAAACTGAAATCAAAAGGAATCAGTTTTTCATGTTGTCACCTGGTTACTCGCATCCACAGATCACAGCAATGTACTGGTAAGTAGCAACACACAGAGTTTTATTGGGGTCTCACCCGCTGTTGTGTTGGAAATCCCTCTGTTAATATAAAACCCGCAGTCAAGCATACACCTCTTGTACCCCCTCTCTATCATCTTCTGCATTACCATGCAGTGGGGGTGGAAACATTCCCGCTCATGAAGGTGCTCTACACTCTTGTATAGGGCAACAAGGTCTCCCTCAGTCAGTTCACAATCCCTGTACACCAAGTCATTTGTTTCCCCAAAGAGATTCATCTCTGCCATCTGATCAAGGCACTCTCAGTGGCTTCATGGGTATCCTCTTGTTGTCATCAGGAAACTGATGAGAAAAAGCAGCGAGGAGAGTCCAAATTCCATTACTGATTATATTTTGGCAGTGCTCACATCAAGAAAATTCTCAGTCTTGTTTGGATTCCAATCTTTTGTGTCGAATTGACACTCTTCCATTCTGCTGAACTTGAAAATGCAGCAGAGTTGTGTGGTGTCTGCACTCCATCATGCATACATGGTACCCCATTATATGCATGTGTCACCCCGTGCACGCATAGGCTGCTTCAGAGGATGGGTCTGCCAGTTCTCTCTGTACATCAGGCCCATCCACATTTCAGCAAAGGCCAGGGTATTCCCCACCGCCTGGCTTCTCTGGGCCCTGTACCTCAGGCAGCCACAGCACCCACAGACAAAAGCCAAAGCCATTTGGCTTTTCCAGACAAAAAACCTGCAGCTATATATTTCTATGGCATTATGACCCCTCATGCTTGTTGCAAGCAAAAACTGTTGCTTTCACGATATAAGAAATTATGAGTAACTTTCAACCAATGGGCATCTGAGTTCTGCTCCCACATACATTCCTAGCACAATGACCTTCACTGCCTTGCAGATCCCCCCACCTGCGCATTTCGTAACATGCAGTGGTTCCTTCCCCACCCCAATGTCATGGGCCGATGGGGGAGGCAGGGGCGTCGGCGGCGTGCGGGTCCGGCCCCGAGGCCGGCAGGACCAGGGGGGTTAAAGGGGCCGCTCCCGGCTTCCCCTCAGCGGGCGGCAGGGGCGCCCCCGCCTAGGCAAGAAAACCCGGCGGAGCCACGGGACAGGGAGGCGGCAAATCAGGGGAGGCCCCAGAGGCGGCGTGAGGCCACGCCCCCTCTGCGGCGCTCCGCACGCCTACAGGGGCACGCAGAGGGGCGGGGCCAGGAGCATAAGAGCCAGCGCCGAGAAGCACTCGGCGCTGGTGATTCAGTGGAGACCGGCCCTGAGTGAGATAAGTACTGCGAGCTAAGGCTTCGAGACTGAGAGTATTACTTCCATAGTTGTGTATGTGTGTTGATCTCCCTTACTTCCCTTCCATTGATAGTGTGTGTGTGTGTGTGTGTGTGTGTGTGGTGGGAGTGTGGCACCTGTTCCCTTACCCCCTTCCCTTTCCTGGAGAGACCTTGGGGACCGTTCCTTGTTGTGCGTGCCTGAGTCCCGTTTGCCCCCTTGTGTTCCTGGGCCCTATCCCCTCCTTACCAGGCACTTCTTCCCCCACGCCTCCTTCCTGTCCCTCCTGGAGTGTGGGTGTTGCGTGCGGGGGGAAAGAGTGGGTTCCTGTGGCCCAGGCTCCTGCTCCTCACCGAGTGCCCTATGATGATAGGGGCCTAAGTTCCAGGTGCGAAAGCCCACGGAACGGCCCACACACTATCCTGACGGGCTTGTATTCCCAGAGAGAGACCTTTTCCAGCAGGAGCCTGAGCAAGTGCGTGAGGTTATTGGATAGGCGGGAGGGTAGGCCTAGGTCCCTCCCAGGGGCCCCTCGGGTCTACGGCCCTTTCCCCGTCCTACCTGACAGAATCACCAGCCTTAATTTCCTTCCCCTTCTCCCTCTCTGGGGGAAGTCCCTACCAATGGATATTGCTAAAGAGATGCAGGAATTGACCCGGGCCATGCAAGCCATGTCTATGGACGTACGGGCCCTGCACGAAAACCAACAAGCCCTTACGAGAACGGTAGCCCAGCTACAGGCTGGGCCCAGGGGGCTGGGCGCCGTGGGGGAGCAGGCAGCGGCTCCGGCCCAGGGGCCGGAGCACCCGGTGGGGCATCTTCCCCGAGAACCCCGGGGACCTCAGATGGAAAAATTCATGGGGGACCGGAAGGCCTTCCAGGGTTTCGCAGCCCTGTGTCGGCTGACCTTCTCCATGCAGCCCCAGACCTATTCCACCGACGCCCTTAAGGTAGCCTGTGTCATCGGGAATTTGGGAGGTACGGCCTTGGAGTGGGCCACTACCCTGCTACAGGGGGATAGCCCCTTATTGGGGGATTACCCGGCCTTCATGCAAGAGTTCACGAGCCTCTTTGATCACCCCCATAGGGTTCGGGATGCAGAAACCGCCATCCTCGCCCTAAAACAGGGGCGCGGAGGCCTACTTGAGTACATTACACAGTTTCGCCAGCTTGCGTTAGAATTACACTGGCCCAAGGACGTTTTACGGGTTATGTTCCGTAGGGGGTTGGGCGACGACGTGAAGGACCAGCTGGCCTTCACGGCTCTTCCCGAGGCGTGGGAAGACATAGCCACCCTGGCCTTACGTATAGAGGACCGCCTGGCGGAAAGGCGGCGGGAACGGAAGCAAGAAGGGCGAGGCTTTTTCCCCCGTCCGGTGGGCGTCCCCTTCACCCCGGCCGGACCGAGTAAAGGCGCCGAATCGGAACCTATGCAGATTGGGGCCTCACGGGGCCCGCTGACCAAAGAAGAAAGGGAGAGACGACGCCAGTCACGGGCGTGTTTTTACTGTGGAGACGCGGGCCACTTTATTCGAGACTGCCCGTCTATTCCTCCGGACCGCCGAGGCCCGGGAAACGCCCGAGGCCGGGAAGGAGCGGGGACTCCCCGGCCATGAACGTGGCCCCTGCCACCCTCGCAAACCTCCGCACCCATCTGCGGATCCCCCTCACGATTTCCGTATCCGTCAACCGCTCTTTTGTGGTCTGGGCTATGGTGGACTCCGGGGCCTCCGGAAACTTCATAGATGAAGGGCTCCTTCGAGAACAGGCGATTCCCACGACCCCGAAGATGACCCCGGAACAGGTACATTCCATAGACGGCTCCCCGTTGATATCGGGACCCGTAAAATTGCAAACCCGGCCCCTCCGGTGCACGGTAGGGGCGCACCAGGAGACACTCTCCTTGGACTTGGTGTGCACTCCCCTGTTTCGCGTAGTCCTGGGGTTACCCTGGTTGACCCTTCACAATCCCCAGGTGGATTGGGCCGCCCGACAAGTGCAATTCGTCTCCCCCCATTGTCAGGAAAGGTGTGTCCGGGCACCCCCCCTCGTTCCTCAGGTTGTGGCCGGAACCCAGGAGTCGGGCCCCACCAGGGAATTTCAGCTGCCCCCGGAGTATACCGATTTTATAGAGGTATTTAGTAAGGTGCAAGCCACAGAATTGCCCCCGCACCGGGCCTACGACTGCCCTATTGATCTCCTCCCGCAGACCGAACCCCCGTTTGGCCGAATTTACGCCTTATCGGCACCAGAATTGAAGGTTCTGCGCCGATATTTGGACGATAGCCTGCAGAGTGGGTTTATTCGCCATTCTTGTTCCCCGGCGGGGGCTCCTATATTTTTCGTAGCCAAGAAGGACGGGGGGCTTCGCCCCTGCGTCGACTATCGTGGCCTGAACGCCATTACCGTTAAAAATAGGTATCCTCTCCCCCTGATCCCAGAACTACTGAATCGATTGCAAGGGGCTACTATTTATAGTAAGCTCGACCTTCGGGGGGCTTACAACCTGTTGCGAGTAAGGGCGGGGGACGAGTGGAAGACCGCCTTCCGGACTCGATACGGACACTATGAATATCAAGTAATGCCGTTTGGCCTAGCTAACGCCCCCGCGACCTTCCAACACTTCATCAATGACATTCTTAGGGATTTGTTAGATGTCTTCGTCATAGCCTATCTCGATGATATTCTTATTTATTCTACGTCGCGGGAACAACACTACGCGCATGTTCGTCAAGTCCTTCAAAGACTGAAGGACAACCAACTTTACTGTAAGGGGGAGAAATGCGCCTTCCACCTGACCACGGTAGAGTTCTTGGGATTCATTATCTCCCCTGCAGGAATTCAGATGGACAACCGGAAAATAGAAGCAATCCAGCTGTGGCCGGCCCCGAAAGCCGTGAAACCTCTCCAGCGCTTCTTGGGAAGCACGAACTATTACAGACATTATATTCCACAATACGCGGCTATCACTACCCCCCTGACAAGCCTGCTTAAGAAAAATCGTCCGTATCTCTGGGGGGAGCCGCAGCAGAAAAGCTTTGAACTTTTGAAACAAGCGTTTACCCAGGCCCCCCTCCTGCATCACCCTGACTTTGCGTTGCCATTTTGGGTCGAAGCCGACGCCTCCAGTACAGCCCTCGGAGCCGTTTTACTACAGAAACAGGCCACAGCAAAACACCCCGTGCCTTGTGCCTACTATTCTCGGCAACTTACACCGGCCGAACAAAATTACTCTATCTTTGATAGAGAGCTGCTGGCCATCAAGGCCGCGTTCGAGACATGGCGCCATTACCTGGAAGGCGCCACGTACCCCGTAGAGGTCATCACGGATCACAAGAATCTCACCTTTCTACAGACCGCACAAATACAGAACGCCCGGCACGCGCGATGGGCGGTCTTTTTTGCCCGGTTCGATTTCCGCATTCAATACAGACCCGGGCACCTCAACATCCTCGCGGACGCCCTCTCCCGTTGCCATGACTGTCAACACGAGACTCCGAGATCACAAGGCACGATCCTCCCAGCCAAGGTATTCGCCGCCTCATACGTCACGGCTGAGCAATTGAAAATTGCTACTCAAACAGAACTCCCGGAGGCCCCCGCACCCGACTGGCAATGCATCGATGGCCTCTGGAAGAAGAAGGAGCAAGTCCTCGTGCCCCCCTCGTGCAGGGCCCTCCTGATACAAGCCTATCACGATGCCCCTTTGGCCGGACATCCGGGACCCCAGCGTACGATTCAGATGCTGCGCAGGCACTTCTGGTGGCCCTCAGTAATCACCGATGTGCGGCGGCACATTGAACGCTGTGAAGTTTGCGCCCGGACCAAGACACCCAGAAGGGCCCCCTGTGGGTTCCTCCAGCTAGTTACGCCGCCGCAAGGACCCTGGCAGCGGGTCGGCCTCGATTTTATTGTGGACCTTCCGCCCTCACGACTATACACAACGATTCTAGTTGCAGTAGACCACTTCACCAAGGTCTCCCATTTTATAGCCTGCAAGGGACTTCCTTCAGCCCGCAAAACAGCGCTTTTGTTTCTCCGCCATGTGGTCCGGTTACACGGATGCCCGAAAGAGATCCGAAGCGACAGGGGAACCCAATTCACCTCGCGGTTTTGGAGGGCACTGTTTGCAGCGCTGCGAGTAACCGTGACGCCTACTACTGCATATCATCCGGCTGCCAACGGTCAGGTGGAACGGATAAACCAGAACGTAGAACAGTATCTTCGATGCTACACCTCATACCTTCAGGATGATTGGTACGCATGGCTCCCCCTTGCCGAGTTTGCACTCAACAATGCGCCCAACGCCTCCATCGGAGAATCTCCCTTCTTCGTTTCCCACGGCTTCCACCCGCAGATGGGGATCACTGACCTTCCCTCCTCCACTATTCCGGCCGCCGGGGCCCTCATTCAACGAATTCAAGAGGCCCAACGGATAGCCCAAACCACTCTACAGCAGGCCCGACAACGATACAAAACTGCCGCAGACAAACATCGGGTCCCAGCGCCCGTCTTTCAGCCCGGTGACTTAGTTTGGGTAAACCGTTGCCAGTATCCGTCTGCCCGACCCTCTGCGAAACTTGATGTCCGTTACATGGGCCCTTTTCCCGTCCTTAAACGTTTAAATGAGGTAACGTACAAACTTCAGTTGCCCCCTCAAATTCGCGTTCACCCCACGTTTCACGTGGCCTTGTTGAAAAGGGCCCATGAGACACATTCGGCCTCTGCCCCGTCGTCCCCAGATCCCGTGTCTACGGACACGGAATACGAAGTACAGGCTATTTTAGACGCCCGCCGCCACTATGGGCGGCTCCAATATCTTATTGACTGGGTTGGTTATGGCCCCGAGGACCGTTCCTGGGAGCCGGCGTCCGCCGTCCATGCCCCCGTCTTGGTGCGTGCCTTCCACCGCCGCCATCCCTCCAAGCCCTCCCCTTTGGGGGGGGTTGGTAGGGGGCCTCGGGGGGGGGGTACTGTCATGGGCCGATGGGGGAGGCGGGGGCGTCGGCGGCGTGCGGGCCCGGCCCCGAGGCCAGCAGGACCAGGGGGGCTAAAGGGGCCGCTCCCGGCTTCCCCTCAGCGGGCGGCGGGGGCGCCCCCGCCTAGGCAAGAAAACCCGGCGGAGCCACGGGACAGGGAGGCGGCAAATGAAGGGAGGCCCCAAAAGCGGCGTGAGGCCACGCCCCCTCTGCGGCGCTCCGCACGCTTACAGGGGCACGCAGAGGGGCGGGGCCAGGAGCATAAGAACCAGCGCCGAGAAGCACTCGGCGCTGGTGATTCAGTGGAGACCGGCCCTGATTGAGATAAGTGCTGCGAGCTAAGCCTCGAGACTTAGAGTACTGCTTCCTAGTTGTGTATGTGTGTTGTTCTCCCTCAACTTCCCTTCCATTGATAGTGCGTGTGTGTGTGTGGGTGTTGGGAGTGTGGCACCTGTTCCCTTACCCCCTTCCCTTTCCTGGAGAGACCTTAGAGACCTCCCCTTATTGTGCGTGCCTGAGTCCCGTTTGCCCCCTTGTGTTCCTGGGCCCTATCCCCTCCTTACCAGGCACTTCTTCCCCCACGCCTCCTTCCTGTCCCTCCTGGAGTGTGGGTGTTGCGTGCGGGGGGAAAGAGTGGGTTCCTGTGGCCCAGGCTCCTGCTCCTCACCGAGTGCCCTATGATGATAGGGGCCTAAGTTCCAGGTGCGAAAGCCCACGGAACGGCCCACACACTATCCTGACGGGCTTGTATTCCCAGAGAGAGACCTTTTCCAGCAGGAGCCTGAGCAAGTGCGTGAGGTTATTGGATAGGCGGGAGGGTAGGCCTAGGTCCCTCCCAGGGGCCCCTCGGGTCTACGGCCCTTTCCCCGTCCTACCTGACACCCAATTAAAAAATTGCATGATTCCATGTGCTAACATCTGTAACATTTTTAGATGAGTTGGCATGAGCAATTACATGTAATTGACAGGAATGTCTATGCAGTTTAATAGCCAACTAAGTTGGCAGTGTAGGTGCAGCAACACACATGTCCCCTTCCCCCCAGCATAAGCTTTGCAAAAGCATCTTAAACCAATAGTCAGACTGTAACCAATAGCAGTTCATGCTTGGCGCACAACCAGTCCTATAAGGACACATGACCAATAGTGGCTAATAGCTGCTCATGTGTGATGTACAGCCAATTCTAGCTAGACAGCCACCCATCTCCTTAAGCAGTTAAAAACGTTGGGCAAGCTGTCCGCAGAATTCTCAGATACCAGAACTGTATCCATGGCAAGCATGGAGAGAACTTTCTCGTGTTCTTTATGGTGCTCCAGGCCTCCCTTTCTGCTGTCGCATAGAACCTGCGACTGATTTAACAGATTCAAGCCTACTGCATTTGGTGGCTTGATGTGTTGTCACGGAACAGAAAGGCTCTTGCCCAATCAGTGGCCAGGATGGTGGGCCGCACCACACTGTGCTTTTGCCTGCTAGGGAAGATCAAAGCTGCAGAAGGGTACCTGATACTTATTGAGAGGCACCTGTCGGCAGATATAGCTTCGAACACGGATGCTGTGTGTAGGTCTGTGCCCACTGAAAGGATTGTCTGGGTGAAGGAGAAAAGCATGAACTGGTGGGAGAACGTCTTGTGCTCCTGGGGAGAAGCAGAATGCATCATGAACTTCAGGATGCCCTGGCACCTCATTCTGCAGATAGCAGAGATCATCAGGCCTCAACTGGAGAAACAGAGCACGGTGATGTGGGCACCCATTCCTGCTGAGAAGCCTGTTGCCATTGCCATCTGGAAGCTTGCCACTCCTGACTGCTGCTGCTCTGTTACCCTGCAATTTGGTGTTCACACCATACTAGTGGAGGTTTGCACAGTGATCATGGACCTGCTGCCAGAGTGGGTGGTGCAGCTGGTCGGCCCCACTGGGGTAATGGAGGGCTTTTGGTGGGAGAGGTTCCTGAACTGCATAGGGGTGGTTGATGGTAGTCATATCGACATAATATGCCCATCCCATAGCAAGAATGACTATCTGAACTGGAAGAGGTTTTCCTCCATAAGTCAAGCCTACTGCATTTTCTGTAATTCAAGACTTCATAATTCTTCTAGTGGACCACCAGGCCCATTTCGGGGATGTGCTGGCCAGGTGGGTGGTCCAGGAAGAACCACAACGTCCGCATCTTCTGCCAGTCTCTCTTCTTTGGCCACATGTACACTGGAGACTTTGGACCCTCCACTGAAACATTCATTGAGGGGGGTGCTCATGCAGTCAGCTGTTCTCAAGAACCCTGCCTATTTACTGAAGGCCAGGCTCATAAAGGCATACAGTGTTGCCTGCACCCAGAGCAAAGGTACTTTAACCGCCAGCTTAGCACCACATATTCTGTGGTGGAGAGAGCTTTTGACCTTTTAAAACAGCGTTGGATGGTAATTCTGGCCAGAAGTGATCTCCAGCTGGAGACTGCTCTGCTGCTAACAGACACCTGTGTTCTCCACAACATCTGCGAGACTGACAGGGTCACATCAGAGAAACCCCTGCCAATTAGCTCCTACAAGCCAGTGCCCTTGTTCCGTGGTCAACTGAACCATGCAGAACAGTGTGTAGCTAGGGAGATACGGGATGCATTGTGCCGGCACAACTGCAATGTTCACCACAACACACACTTTTTCTTGATTAAAAGTTAAAGATTTTTAATGATTGTAACAATAAGGCATTTCAAACGAAACATCCAACTCAAGATCTTCAAAAATTAAATAAAGTTTATTAATAGTTTTAAAAGCTTCTCCCTGAGGTGTCCCTCAGGGAGATTGTAACAATAAGGCATTTCAAAAGAAACATCCAACTCAAGATCTGCAAAAATTAAATAAAGTTTATTAATAGTTTTAAAAGCTTCTCCCTGAGGTGTCCCTATGCTCCTTAAGAACCTGGAAGGAGGCTTTAAACCTGTGGGTTTGCCTCTTCTCTCTCAAAGTAAAATAGGCAACTTTTCCTTTGCACCCTCTTATTCCTCTCTTTCCCCTCTTTTTTATATAATTTATCCCCCCCCCTTATTCCCACTTTTTTATATAACATGGAGATCATGGCTAATAAAAAATAAATGAACTTAAACTTTATTTTTATTTTTTTTAAAAAGAACTTTATTAAACACTAAACAAAACCCTAGTTTTTTTTTGCAACTGCTCCTCTTTGGAGCAACAATCTGGAGTGCTCACTTGGGTGGTGGAATGGGCAGGGGGTCATTCTCCTGATCCTCCTCCTGTAGATTTGGCTGCGGCAGCGTATTCACAGGTGGTGTGTGGGAATGATTGGCAAGGGGGCAGCATGCCTAGCCCATGCACTGTTCCTGGGCACGGACGTAGCATAGAGTGGGCTCAGGTGCTTTTTTGGCGGGGGAGGGGGTCGAGCGTCGGGGGAGTACCAGGACAGGTAGTCTGGTTCACCATAGGGGTGTGTGAACAGCTGATGGGGGTTGGGAAATGGTGCTGGCCACTGTGCAGCCATGTTTGCAGTTGTGGCAACAATATGCTCCAGCAGGGAGATCTGGACCTGAATAAACTGGGAATGCTTTTTTGTGCCTGTGCCCACATCTCATGCATGTCTGTGCTTACCCACTTGAGCAGGCTATCTGACTGCCCAAATTGCTGCTAGAGGGGGACCCATAGTGGAGTCTCAGCAGCAAAAGTCTTGTGCTCTGCTGAATTCTGGGAAAGCAGTTGCCTGTGCCCCCACCCATGCTGCATGTGGTGTCCCAGGTCTTGTCTGTCCACTGTGTGGTCTCCTCAAGCAGCTCTCATTCCAAATCCTCCCAGTGCTGCTGATTGCAGACCCACAAGTCGTGGTTCTCCTGGGCGCTTGTAGCAGGAGGTTCCATCTGTGCATGTTGCAATGGACCTGTGTCAAGACAAGCAAAACCTTTAGTTCATACCACCCCAACCACATTCTGGTCATAATTTTTGGCCCGCCACCCTCCCAATTCTTAAGTCATAGGGCCACCAAAGGGAAGCGGAAATGACTACCTGGCCTCTGCAGTTGCTGGAGTGGTTCTTGCAGCGGGATCCTGGTGGGGTTTGGCTCTCTTCCCACAAGCACTCGCAGGGGAATGAGGAACATAAAGAAATCAACCACTCCCACTTGTGTCATGTTGCCTCACCGCCCACCACTGTCATTATGCCATGCTGACCTGTGTGGAAGAAATGCTGTATGTAGATAAACTTTGCCCTGTGCTTGTCACTTGTGACGTAACAGACACAGATGCAGTAGCGAAACTAACAGACACAGGCGCAGTAGAGATTTATTGACGCAGATGGAGTAGAAACTAAGCAGAAACTTTCCAGCGCAAGCACAGTTTAGCCTACCGACATGAGTCAGTAACTCAGTGTTGACATGCTCAGTAAATCCATCAGTTACATAAACACCAGATGCTGACTATCATATCGGGGAACAGGCTGAATCCTGTGTCCTGATTGGGGCTGGGAAAACAAAGAAGTGTGCATTGATTGGGTTATAGCTAGAAGCATGAAGCTGTATGAAAATGTATAAATATAGGTGCCTTCTCTTTGTGTCTCCTGCAATAAAGCCTGATCTGATTAGACGTCTCTGTGCAGCCTCCTCTCATTTACTGCCTCCACTCAGCAGAATTTCTCTGACAATTCTGGTGTCAGAAGTGGGATGAGAGGAACGTAGGAATCCTATGGATCCTACGGTAAGTGCTACTCCTGGTTAGCGGGGGATGCCCCGGAGACGGTTATGCGGCTCGGACCCGGTCCCCGCCGCCCCGTCCTGTCTCTGCCCAAGAACAACTGTGTTGTGTCTGGGACTGGTGTAGTTATGGGTGGGTTTAAAATCCATCCTGGGGATACCCCTGTCCGTTATATGTCACAAAATATGGATCCTCTGCTGTAAAGTTTGTCACCAAATGGAACTTTTATACTGCTGACAGCCCTGATCTGCAGTTTCCTTTGGATGGGTCCTTTGCCTTCCTGATTCTCAAACATCTCCGTGACAATCTAGAAGACAACCATCCCCGACAAATGGATGCTTGGTATTTGTGGGATGAAGACGCCTACAAGCCTAACATCCAGGCTCGTTTTAATAAGCCCCCAGATCCTCCCAAGTCCACTCCCATGTACCCTTTAAAGGAAGCCCGGCCCCTGTTTCTTCTGTCCCCCTAATATACCCCAGCCTGTCAGATGATCTCTTAGACTCCTGGGTCCCCAGGCCCCCTCTGGGCCTGCCTCCGGGTGCCACAGCCACCATGCCTCTGCTGACTCCCCCAGCATCCCAGGTTGGGTTGCCTGGCCCCCAAGATCTTAATGAACTTGAGGAACCCCTGGAAGACCCTGCTGTTCGCAGGCAAACCCGAGCTTTGACCCACCTGACGGGTCAGCTCGATGTCCAGGCACCCCTCCGACAATACCCAGACCCTGAAAGAGACTGCTGGCCAGCATTCCCAAACTTGTCCCTCCCCAGTAAGATTGGCATAAAATTTCCTCTGTAAATCAGAAAAAAAAAAAGATGAGCACCCAGCAGAAAATGGGGCACGCCTCATAACAGCTTTCAGAAAACATTCAGGAATAAATCCAGAGCTAGCCGACACTCAGGGGCTGATTGTCACCCAGTATGTTACCGACCTCCAGCCACCTGTCCAAACCAAGTTGCAAGCTGCTATCCTGAATTGGAAAACTCGTGCCCTTGATCAAATCCAAGCTTCCTGCTCTCAGATCTGGGAACAGTTACAGGAAAAAAAAGATAAGGCAGAGGCAAAAACAAAAGCAAGTGGCAGCTAAGCTCTGCGTCCTGCAAGTCCAACAGTTAAGCGGCGGCCGTGACTCAGGACCCAGACGTCCTCCTCATCATGAGGGATACCCTCCTTACCCTCCCTGCCAACCCCTTGCTCAAGATACCTGTGCATACTGCAAACAAAAGGGGTCATTGGAAAAATGAGTGCCCCAACCGAAATAATGGCCAAGAGGGGAGGCTATCGCCAGCATGCTCTGGGGAATTCTTCCCAGCCATTTGAAACCTTTCTGCCGCCGCTAAGTGGTCCCCGACCCCGCAGACAGTATCTCGCTCCTGAAACCTCCCTCCCCCCAAAAACCCAACAACTTCCAGCCGGACCTGTTTGCATCATCCAACTGACTCGGTCCCAGCACCCAACAAAACGTGAGCTCACCTTATTTGTCTGCTTTTTTGTTGTCTGTTGAGCAATCAGACCCCCATGTTCAGGTTTCTGTTGGGAGTACCTCTGTTCCTTTTCTAGTTGATACCGGGGCCACACGCTCTATGTTCCGTAGTGATGCAGTTCCTCATTTGCCTGTTTCTACCACTGTTGTACCCACCTCTTCTCAGTATACCTTTCCTCCTCTTCTCAGTATACCTTTACCCGTTTGTCCCAAGGGTTTCGTAACTCTCCCTCTTTGGTCTTGCTTTGCACGAAACCATGCAGGAATTTGTTGCCCCTCCCACAACACAGCTTTAATTACTTATGCTAACAACCTGCTTTTGGTCGCCTCCTCACTCCTTGCCTGTCAAGAGGCATCCCTGTCCCTCCTTTATCACCTTGCCTCTGCCGGACATAAGGTTTCTCATGCCAAATTAGAGTTTTGTTGTACCTTTGTCTGTTATTTGGGCCATGTCATCACCCCTGATAACAGTCTACTCTCTGTGGACCGTTTGGAAGCCATTTCAAACCTGCCCCTCCCCACTACAAAGCACTAGTTGTGCAAATTTTAGGGGATGCAAACTATTGTCGCCAATAAATTTTAGGTTATGCCCAGCTGGCCCAGTCCCTATATTCCTGCCTTCCTGCTGCTAATTTTTCTCTGCCGCCAGAGGCCACTGAGGCTTTTCATTCCCTCAAACTTGCCTTTGTCTCTCCACCGGCCTTGGCCCAACCTAACTACTGCAAACCCTTTACCCTTTTCTGCCATGAATCTGATGGATTTGCCCTCGGGGTCCAGACTCAAACCCTTGCAGAAGCTCACCGCCCTGTTGCCTATTACTCCTCCCATCTCGATTCTGTAGCCCGTGGTCTACCACCCAGCCTTCAGGCAGTTGCTGCTGCTTCTGACCTTGTTAAGCAATCTGCTTCTTTAGTCCTCGGACATCCATTAACTGTTTCAGTTCCACATTGTGTTTACTCTCTTCTAAATCAGGGCAAAACTCAGTTTTTGTCTCATGCCCGCCTCACTAAGTTTGAACTTGTTTTATTGTCTTCTAAAAACATCACCCTTCGATGGGTGCCTCCCCTTAATCCGGCCTCACTTCTTCCTATGCCTGATGATGGTTCTCCTGACTCTGTTCCTCATAAGTGTCTCTCCCTGTTGCAAACTACTCTTTTACCTCATCCTGACCTTTCTGACTGCCCCCTCACAAACCCTGATTTACTGTTGTTTGTTGATGGCAGCTGTTTCCGTGACAACAATCAGCTGCTTGTTGATTATTCTGTTTGCACCCAGCATGATCCTCAACTCCGCTTTGCTCAGCCAGCTGAGCTTGTAGCTTTCACCAGAACTTGCTCTTTGGCTCAGAACTGTACTGTCAATGTTTACACTGATTCTCGCTATGCCTTTGGTGTTTGCCACTCCTTTGGAGCCATTAACAAAAACAAAAGCAAACGTCTTCTCACCTCTATGGGTTCCCCTATCTCCTATGCCTTATATGTTTCTGAACTTCTCTCGGATCTCCTTCTCCCTAAAGCTGTTTCTGTCATTCATGTTCAAGCTCACACCACAGCCAACACTCCTGAGGCTGTTGAAAATCGCCTGGCTGATAAGGCTGCTAAACAAGCAGCCAGGTGTGGTCCCTTGGAACACCTCGTTCTCACAGCTTCTCTTTCAGATCTGCTACCCGGCGTCCCACTGTTAACGGACCTTCGTTATCTCCAGCAGGCGGCTCACCCCTCCAAACAATGCATCTAGTCCCATGCTGCCTGCGTTCCTGACCCTATGGGAGTCTTCTACCATCCTGATGTACGACCTGTTGCCCCCCATTCCCTGATGCAGCATCTTGTTCGTATGGCTCATCTGCGCTCGCACACGAACAAAAGGGGGTTTGTCCAACGGATCTCGTCCTTTTGGTTTACACCCTTTGTAGCAACTGAGGCCCTTAACCTGGTCCGTTCCTGTCCTATGTGCCAACTCCATAATGCAGCAGACAGCTCCGGTCCGCAGCTCCACGCGACCATGGTCAGATGGACCTTTTAGAAATCTCCAAAATGACTTTGCAAACCTCCCCCCAGCACGAGGATTCAAACACCTCCTTGTTGTTATCTGTACCTTCTCGGGATAAACTGAAGCATTTCCTTTATCTCTCGTTTTGGGATTCCTTTTTCCATTGACTCTGATATGGGCTCACACTTCACTGCTGCCCTCACTAAAGCGCTGTGTAAAACCTGTACTTTCATACACCATACCACCCCCAAAGCAGTGGAACGAAAAAACTCTGATCTGAAAACTAGACTGTCCAAAGCAGTCCACGACACAGGCCTAAAATGGCCTGATGACCTTCCGCTTGTTCTTATGGCCACTCGCTTCGCTCAACCTCAAACAGAAAACACAGCCTAACCCCCTATGAGGGTGGGGATAGAGCCCAGGGGATTGTGCACTGAGGGCCTTACTGAACTTCCTCATGATATTGCCTCATATATTTTATCCCTATCCAGGGCTCTGCAAACAACCAAGGCGAGGGTAAAAGCCGCGTTTGTGCCACCCACAGCTGACAACTGCCATTCTTTCAAACCAGGCGACAAGGTCCCCATCAAAGAGTTCCGGAGAAAGCACTGCCTGGCCCCACGCTGGACCGGCCCCCATCTTGTACTTCTAACCACACACACCGCTGTGAAGGTAAAAAACAAAAATGCCT
Organism: Sphenodon punctatus; assembly: GCA_003113815.1. Taxonomy (NCBI): domain Eukaryota; kingdom Metazoa; phylum Chordata; class Lepidosauria; order Sphenodontia; family Sphenodontidae; genus Sphenodon; species Sphenodon punctatus. The sequence goes on along the minus strand of QEPC01000931.1, from coordinate 1,138,382 downwards.
GGATCCATGCTTCTCATTGCCGGCAGTCATCTCCTCCTGCTGACTCTACTTAGCCCTGGGGCCCTGGCTTGGTTTCCTTCTCACCAAGACAACAGTTATATCAAACTTGTTACTGCCAGCCTGAATACTTCACACCTTTGTGTGCCACCTGCCCTAACTGTGTCTGGTGTCCAGATGGTCCATTTTGTAGGTGTTCCATACAACTGCTCCTACCAGGAATTCCATTCAGAACGAGATCTTTGCTTCCCCCGGCCTCGGAGCTCCTTCCTAGAATTTGTGCCCCTTTTGTGAATTTCACATCCTGGCATTTTTGGGTATTTTGGGGCAACCACTCTAATCCCTTTCCAGGTCTATGGAACACGGTTGTGAGGCATTTGAGGGCATGTGCTGTTTTAACCTGACTAACAATTCTAACCATATTAAAAAGGGCCTCCACCGATTACAGACTATTGTCCAAGGTATCCAAGAGAGCAAAAATGAGGGGCTTCTTTCTTGGCTAAAGAGCCTGTTCCCAGACTTCCCAGGATTTGTAAAACATGTTTTGCATGGTATATGTTTTGTTATACTTGCTATACTTGCCCTGTTTGCTTGTGTGCGATTATTCATGTGCCTTATTAACATCTGCCTTAAATCTTCTTCAGAAACCGCCTGGAACATCAAGGTCCGTAAGTTAATCAATAAACGCGTCCGCTTACATAATTGAGACTTCGCTGATTGATGGAAGTCTCAAAAGGGGGGAATGGTGGAAGAAACGCTGTATGTAGATAAACTTTGCCCTGTGCTTGTCACTTGTGACGTAACACAGACACGGACGCAGTAGTGAGACTAACACAGACACAGGCGCAGTAGAGATTTATTGACGCAGACGGAGTAGACTAAGCAGAGACTTTCCAGCACAAGCACAGTTTACCCTACCGACATGAGTCAGCAACTCAGTGTTGACATGCTCAGTAAATCCACCAGTTACATAAACACTGGATGCTGACTATCATTTCGGGGACCAGGCTGAATCCTGTGTCCTGATTGGGGCTGGGAAAACAAAGAACTGTGCATTGATTGGGTTATAGCTAGAAGCATGAAGCTGTATGAAAATATATAAATATAGGTGCCTTCTCTTTGTTCGGGGCTTGATGATCTCCAGATCCTCGACCCCACAGCTGCTGTGTCTCCTGCAATAAAGCCTGACTGTCTCTGTGCAGTCTCCTCTCATTTACTGCCTCCACTTAGCAGAATTTCTCTGACACCTGCCCCACCCCCCTAGGCTGCCATGTTTCCATATCCCCACAGCAGGCTGACATGTTGCCTTCCCCCCAACTCCCATGCCTATTGTTGCCGTCCTTTGGTCCAGTTTCCTGATGATTTTCTGGCTCTTTCTCAGTCATCTCCTGACCACCCATCAATATTTATTTATTTTACAATTTTATACCCCGCCCCTCCTGCAAAGCAGCTCAGGGTGGCTTACACTTTAAAACCAAAATATAAAACATATAAAATTACCAATACAAAACTACATTTAAGGTGAAGCCATAAAAATATAAACATAAAACAACCCCCCCCCCAGCCCTCAAACCTCCCCCCCATCCCATCCCTCCCTCCCTCCTCCGTTCCCTCCACCAAATGCCTGGCGGAACAACCAGATTTTACAAGCCCAACAAAAAGACAGCGGGTCTGGGGCCAGGCGAGCCTCCTCTGGGAGGGAGTTCCACAGCCGAGGTGCGGCCACCGAGAACGCCCTCTCCATAGTGGCCCCTTGATTTTCTCAGGGAACCTCCAAGAAGGCACCCCCAGTGGACCGCAGGGGCTGATCGAGGACCCAGGCAGTGAGGCGGTCCCGCAGATAGGTCGGACCGAGGCCGTGTAGGGCTTTAAAGGTAAGAACCAACACTTTGAATCGGGCCTGGAAGAAAATAGGCAGCTAGTGCAGAGAATGAAGCACTGGTGTAATGTGCTCCCAGAGACCTGACCCCGTAAGGAGTCAGGTCGCTGCATTCTGCACCAGCTGCAGCCTCCGGACTGTCACCAGGGGTAGCCCCACGTAGAACCCGACCAGGGATAGACCCACGTAGAGCGTGTAGCAGTAGTCCAGTCTTGAGGTAACAAAAGCATAAATGATGCTTTTCAACACAGTAAACAATGGAAAAGATCATTAAAACAATAATAAAATGGAAGCCTTGATCACACAGCTGTATAAATGCAAGTTCCCACCCCTCAGGTGCATTAACTTACCGTTCGCCTCTGCCTCCACTGCCCCCTCTGCAAAAGGTGGCATCCAGGTTCTTAGTGTTCTCGACCAGAAGCTTGGGTGCCTCCTTAAGCAAGGGCTGGCTCTTGAGATGGAGGGGATAGACAGTGAGAGTCATGGTGTCCAGCTCCATGTTGATCTGAGCTGGTTCCAGATTGACGACAGGCAGAGAGAAGTGTCCTCTGGCAGTCAGTACTTCCATGGGGGCAAGTGTGTTTGCAGTGGGAGCTGGAGTAGTTATAGCAGGAGCAGTCAAAGCAAGGATGGGCAGTGGCAGAGATGTGTCAAACTGCTTCTGGCCCTGGCAAAGGCACAGCCATACAGGCAGGATGGGATGATGGCTTCATCCATGCACAGGAACCGGTCCAGGAGCTTGTAGTAGGACGGGTGTTTGCCTCCCATAGCCAGAGGCAAAGTTGTTGCCCCGAATCGCCTTGTACCTGTGCCTCAAGTCTTTGACCAGCTGCTGGAACTGGTTCATATCCCAGTTATAGTCGTGCAGTCCCATCTGGGCCTAGATCTCCTGGAATATTGCCTCGTTCTGGTAGCACTTCACCAAGGCATGTTGAACCTTTTGCTCCCCTCCGAAGAGTAATGAAGGCTTTGGGCTCTTCCTTGGTTCAGGGAATGCAGCATTGGAGAGGCAGGTTTATAGGCAGCAAGTGCCTGTGATTGCACAGTGGAGGTAGTGGTGCTGGTTGTTGCTTGGATGTCTGTCTGAGCCATGGTCACAGTGATGGTAAGCCTCTGTAAGTCATTGTGGAGAATGCAGCGGCTGAGAAACAGCAAGTGTCAAGCACGTATTGCCAATCAGAATGAGCTCAGAGAATGCAAGTTTGAAAATGGCACAGTGGGCTTTTAAGGCAGAAGTGACACACAGCAGTAATTGAGAGGGGCAGGAAGTGCTCCCTCCTCAGAACACTCTAGGCTTTTCGCCCCGTCTCTATGATGCTGGAGGACCTGAATGCGAGCAGGCTGTACACAATCTATTTGGACACTGATACGTGGGCACACATTAGCCCGCATTTGCTTGCATGGCAGGCTGTGCATTCTCTGGAACCCGGCAGTGAGTGGACCCCGCAGCTGCATGTCCGGAGTGTGGTGGCCACAGGGCGGGAAGGGACAAGTATCTAATAAACGGGTAGGCAGCCACCCACCTGGTGTGGACTATCGTCTCATTTGTTAACACCCTCTTTCTCCCTCCCACCCCCCATCTACTGCTTCCACAAAAGCTGGAGGTGAGATTTGCAGCAAACTCAAAAGGCATTCCATGGGACTCAGAAAAGGGGCAACCATTCCTGGACAACTCTCCTTTCTTTCAAACCTGAAGGCTGTTAAACCTGGTTTAAAAAAAAGTCCCAGGACATAATATATTAATATACAAATACAAAAACCCCTGGAAAACAGCTATATTAGAAAGTGAATAGCAGTCAGTAAAAATTAAGATAATAGTAGTTAATATAAACTACAAATTAGGAAATGCAGAAAGTTAGTGAGCAGCCATCAGGGAAAATCCACAGCTGGCAGGACCCAACACAGTAAGGATTTATTTATTTAAACATATATTAGGAACAAAAGACATCCTAACCATGCGAGGTGGATTTCATTTAAATTGGAAATTCTACTTGTGATTTAAATTTTTACCAAAAATCTTAGATTTAAACTTTTCATTTCTACCTTTCAGTTATTTTTCAACAGAAAGTTTACATTCCCATTGATCATTATGACCATTAAACATGTAGATTTACTTACAATTATATATAACATTTGAGCTGGATTTAGAACTTTAATTAATACATTAAGTACACATCTATGTAATTATATAGTCCAGTAAACATTCTTTCTTTTCTTTTCTGCTGTTTGCAATGTTAGAAAATGTGCTTATTTACTAAGGCCATGATCCACAATCCACTTAGCCCCACTGAAGCCGTTCAACCATGTAGCTGCATTGAGGCACTCTGGAACAAGTGCATTTGTATATCACGGTCTAGGTAATTAGCTTTTTGTGCATTATTTTTTTAAGCTGCATCAGTGTGGTAACTACTGGCAAATGGCCATTGACACAGTTGCACCAAGGTGTTCGCATCCACCGCTGTGGCAGCACAGGTCTGCCTGGTATACAGAGGACTTGAGGCAGCTGAAGTGGGAGGGTAGGTGGTTAGAATGCAGGTGGCGTTTGACTTGCACTGAAGCCGACCTATTGTGGCACAGATCCTTTTTGAAGGACTATGCCATGGCTGTGATGGCAGCAAAGAAAGCTTTCTTTTCCGCTATCATACCATCAGCAAAGCATCAGTGCTGTTCCTTGTGGTGAGGTTAATCTGGTCTGCCTCTGCCTGGAAACAGAGTAATCGAATGCCCTCTGAAACATATAAAAAAGGAGCGTGGAGCAAGAAAGAGATTTTACCTCTCTATATGGCACTGGTGAGACTTACTAGAAAACAGCTTTACACTGAGTGTATGTGTTCACAATGTGTCCAGGATATTAAAAAACTGGAGGGCATAGCGAAGTGGTGCAATAATGATTCCAGGGCTGGAAAGGCCTGGCTTTATAGTGAGACCCCTATGGAACACAATCTGTTTTGCTTATCAAAAAGGTTAACAGTTGGTTTGATTATGGAGCACAAGTACCATCCTGGGGAGAAAATATTGGTTCTTAAGGCCTCATAAACATCCGGAAATTAAAGCTGGAAAAATTCAAATTTGAAATACGATAATTCTTTTCCTTTTTTTAAACAGTGAGGATGAATGACCATTGGAACAAACAACAATCATAGCTATTCCACCACTAGTAGAGATTCCATCACTGCAGTTTTCAAATAAAGACTAGATGTTTTTGTAAAATATGTGCTTTAGTCAAACCAATGTCAGTGGTCTTGCTACAGTAATACTAGGAGAAAATTCAGTGGCTTGTCTTGTATATAAGGGCAAACTAGATAATCTCAGTAGTCTCTTCTGACCTTAGAACACATGACTGTAAAACAAGGCACCCATTTAAGTGTTCAGATTACATGAAACTCAAATAGAGCTATGACCCTGCTTTGAATTGGTGCTGAGGTATCACACAGGGTGCAATACTCTGCAATGACCATTATACAGTGCATTAATCCTTCTCTCTTGGCTGAGTTTGGATTTTCTTTCTCTTGTCCATTGTTGCTATTTCAAAGCTTGCATGCAGGATATTTCTGTAAGTACGTGCATTTCTGGCAGCTGACCTTTAATGAGCGTTTGTATCACTTCTTTATGTCCCATCTCACAGGCACGGAAAAGTGGCGTGTGTTTCATCACATCTGTAGCATCTACCTGTGCACTGTGTTCTAGGAGCAATTTCACAGTGCTGACATGGCCAGAAAGGGCAGCAGCATGTAACGCTGAAAGAAGAGGGAGACAGAAGAGTAATAAAATCATGGAAATTAGAAGGCAAAAATAACTGTCAAAACAGAAATTAACCCACTTATTATTTAATTAAATTAATTACATTAACATTAATTTAATAGAAAGTAATTGCAATGCTTCCCCCACTGTAGAACAGGCCCGGGTGAGCCTATGTAGAATATGACTTAAGGTCAGTAAGTCCTGAGTAAAATGCGCTACCGAGAATCACAGGTTTTGTGCAGTCTCAGGGCCACAGTGAAATTCCTCGCAGAATTTCCATTGACAGGTGACATCATGGCACGCCAGCCTGACTTGTGTGTGGTGATGTCACCCATCAATCACTGCATGCAAGCCAATCTGAGGCTTGCATGCAATATTTGATAAATGACATCACCACATGCAAATCAATCAGAGGCTTGCATACTGTGATGTCATCTGGTAACATGTTCAGGCTTCCTTATGCCAAGCTCTCAGGGCTCTGTGGCCATTGCAATGCTTCCTCCACTGTAGAGCAGGCCCAGGTGAGTTGGCTGGGGGGAAGGTAACCTGGCCTGCTCTGCAGTGGGGGAAGCACCGCAAGCAGCATTAGGAGCCCCAAGCGCTGCTGCTACCCGCCTCCTCCCCAGGCCAGCCCACTCAGGAACTTCAGTGGGCTGGGCTGGGAGAGGGTAGCAGCAGGAGTGCTCGGGGCTTCTGCTGTAACTTGCAATGTTTCTCCTAGTGCTGAGCCGGCCAGGGAAGTTAGCTGTGGAATCCAGCAGGCTGGGGAGGATGGTGAGTGGGAGGCAACCCCTGGCACCGCCCAGACCTTCCACAGCCCAACCCGCTCAGCAGTCGGAGAAGCTTTGGAAGCAGCAGCAGGAACCTGAGTGCTACCACTACCCTCCCTCTCCCCAGGTTTGCCCTATCAGGAACCCTGAGCGGCTGAGCTGAGGCTGGGGAGGAGAGCAGCAGTGCTTGGGGTTTCAGCCGTGTATAGACACAAGCAAGTTTATTTATTTATTTACATTTACTGGGTGCCCCCTCATGTCCACGGCATCAGCATATTGGTGACATCGCACCCCGAACCCTCTCACGATCTCCCCCAGGGGCTGCATATACACATTAAACAAAAGCGGAGACAGGATTGGACCCTGCGGAACGTCACAGGTCAAGGCACGGGAGCTTGATGTTTCAGCTCCCAGCACCACCCGCTGGCTTCTCCCCGAGAGGTATGAAGACATTGAGGAGTGTTGGGAGGAGGGCCCACAGATTTCTGTGGAATTTTGGAAAATTTTCCACAAGAGAATCAGGGCCCTGCTTAGCCCACGCAAAATCCCTCTCAAAAACTCAAATACAATGAAGGAGAGTGCACATTCAGTTCAAATACTTTCCCAAACAACTTTATTCCTTACTGACACCTCCTCTACAGCCCTACAATTCCACAGACAGATCAACTGCCCCATTCCGCATATAAAATTAACTTCACCATGTAACCGTAACTCTACACTTTTTATTCCTTCTAGGTAATATTGGTATAAACCTTTGGTCACAATTCTGAAACAACTATTTATGAACAAGTCCAATTAACTGCAGAGGTACTACTTATCAGAAGTAATTTTATGTCTGCAGCCTTAGGGTTGCATTCAACCAGAAGCACGATGTTGTGTACCAAAGTGTCACATTAGGGTGCCAAATCCTCACTAATGGCAAAAGCTATCAATGTGCAGCATAACCACTGGCTGATGTGGGATGGGGGCTACCTGTAGCACTGTGGATTTGGCTGAGGATGGAGGGTAACTGTGAGGAGTGCATGTAAAGAATGAGAGTCTGCCTGGCCCAGACCAACATACACACAGCAGCAGGGCCTGGCAAGCTGTCCTGAGTGGAATACATTGGAAGTGCCATCCATGCAGTGAAAAAGTCCTACTACAACTGTGAGAGCCAGAATGAGATGCCCTATTGCTTCAGGTTGCACACCTGCCACTTGGTTGAAGGCTGCCAATGTAAGGAAAAGGACAAATATTTTGATTGGGTGTGGGGTGATATGAACAAGCCAACTGGAACCCTTCTGATTTGGGATAACTGCAAAATGAGTTTTTCCACCCAGAGCTGTGGTACGTCTGCCATCTGAGGTAGTAAGGAACTGACAGAATGGAGAAGCCCTTCTGCGAGATCAAGATGTCCTTGATGGTCTTTGGCAACATGGTGGTGAGAATTGAGACTTCAGATGCGAATCTGGGCAAGTACCACCAAATTATGTAGCCTTTTGGCTACATAAGGATTAAGACAGCTGAGGACTTTCAGGGCTACTCCACATGAAGACAACAAAATCAACTTCTCCACAAGGTTTGGCCAAGGCTCCATTATTGGGGTTCATTCAAACACATGGCGTGGAACTCTAACCTTCTCCAAACACAGGCAATGAAAAGGATTTGTAGCTATTGAACTGCAGATGAAGAAATTTTGCATCCACCTGCACTGGTGGTAGAGTACAGGAAAGACTATGGGGTGTGTGGGAATATGGTAGCCATGTGGTGGGGGGTAGACTGGGGGTTCTTGGAGGGGATGATGGGAGCTGGGGAACGCTGAAATATGTATGGGGGTGATGAGGGGACAATGATTTCTTTATATGTGTATTTCTTTTTTTAATATGTGGACTGCCCTGAGCCTTTGGGGATAGGGCAGCATATAAATAAATAATAACAAACCACCACCACCACTACAGTCAGTAGGTAGCTATCTCTAATGTTGGGAGCATGGAATTCACCTCTATATTTGGGAGTTTACTTACGAGTTTCAGGATCTGCACTCTAGGTGAGCCCCCACTGCAGTGGCAAACTCAACTTGCTGCACCCAGTTGAGCTTTGTAGGCTTCATGAACCCCAGCTCACCTTGTGATTGGCCCAGCCTGTCAGCATTATTATTATTATTATTATTATTAAACATTTATAAAGCGCCAGTAACAACCTGGTGCTGTACAGAACATATAATCAGCTGCGGTCCCTACCTGTGGCTTACAATCTAAAAGACAAGGAGGGGGAGACAAGGAGAGGGGACAGCGGGAGAGACATGGGAGAAGACAAACAAACATTCAGGCGGATGCGAAGTCTCAGG
>QEPC01000931.1:1114512-1127046 GCA_003113815.1 Sphenodon punctatus | reverse complement strand
GAAGGGAAGGAGGAGGAGGGGGGAGGGGAGAGGGTTTTGAATTGGCAGTGCTTAGCAAGGAGCAAGCCCACACCACCACCCAGGCCCTCAGGGCGGGGGCGGTGAGAGAACGACAGCATTCCCTATAAGGCTAGTGTAGCATGTTATAAGGCTCCCTAGCAAGCTAGTCAGCATGTCTGTTTGTAGTAAGCCTTAAATGTGCTACACTGTGGATGCTTCTGCTCTGCCTCTCCACTTCCCTAGGACCTAGATCTTCCTTGTCCTTTGGCCCCTCTTAACTTGGAATCCTGCCAGCATTACCTGACTCCCAGCCCTGACCCTGAGGTGTCCTTACTGCTGCACTCCTCCAGCCTCTCTGCACAACTGCCTTCCAGCCCTCTTGCTTAGCCCCCATTCCTCCCTTGCACTGGGCTGACCTTTGGCTTCGGGCCCATTGCTTGGATACGGACCATATATTTGGACTGCTCCGTGGCATGGTTGTTCAAATGGACTGACTCTTGGTTTTGTTCTGGCCCAGACTCTGACACGACTCAACTCCAGCCTGAACTTGCCCCAACCATTAGGCAAGGTCTCTCATGTCTCGGTCCTGACAACAAGTGGTCAGACCACACTTATGTACTGACTACACTATGCTAGCATCTGGAGTGTGACTGCATGAGAGAGTGAGATACAAGTGATGAGTTCTCTACTTGTGAAACAGGATTTGGCATTCTCTTAAATCTAGTGCAACACCCTAGTGTGCCCCATACAAATTGGACAAATGAGGAGTGTGCCCTAACTTGCGAAGTTAAGATTCTGTAGATAGACCAGTGTAAGACTCGTTTATTTGGCCAGGCAGGGATAGATTTGGGGCAAGGGGGCGTAAGGTTTTGTGTTTTTTAGTTCTATGGGCTTTTAATTATGCATTTTATATTTGTATTTCATGTATTTATTGTGAGCCACCCTGAGCCTGGGGAGATAGGGTGGGATATAAATCTAAATAAATAAATAATAGTACTTTGGTGCATAGCCCCTGACACAGGGTTTTTAATACTGGGTCTTTGTATCTGAGCTCCACTGCAGCCTAGAGGCTTGTCCACTTCCCCCCTTGTATCCGGTACCTTCCTTGCAAGACCTTGGAGAGCATACAGCGGAGACTCTCACCCAAATGTCTGCTTACCTCTGCAGCCAGGCATAGGATGACTTGCTGATCTGGCTACCTTACTTTTATCCCCGTAAAGGGAAAAAGCTTAAGGGATGAGCACCAAATCTTAAAGTGCCCATGCCTGGTAATTACAAGGATCCAAAACCCTACGGTTTAAGAGAGGAGTTAAGGCTCTTACAAATTCACCTATGCTCACACTACTGGGGAGCTGCGCCTGCGCAGATTGGCTCGGGAACCCTTTTTAAGCAGTTTGTCCATAACACTCCACGGCCCCTCCCCTCATGTCTTGTGTTGTTAGCAGGCTGGCAGCAAGGCTATAAACAGGAGGGGCAAAGCACGAATCACGTGTTTCCTTCCAGCCTCCACACTAGAGAATCCACTCTTTAACTAGGGCTCTGATGTATAGCGGAAGGAGGGTGGGAGGTGTGAGTGACAGAGCCCATCTCAAAGAACCAAGGTTACAGATAAGTAACCTTAGTTTCTTCTTTGAGTGGGGTTCTGTGCACTCACACCATGGGGAGAGTACTAAGCAGTAGTCCCTGTTGGAAAGAAACTGAAGTCTAGGTAAAGAGAGCTGGAAGGCTCCCAAATCCAACATTTGATCTTGTTGCGATGTCCAGCGCTTAATGTTTTATAAAAACGTGTACTGATGCAGCTCACAAGTTTGGATTACATGAAGTTTCCTGAACCAGGCTGCTGATGTAGACATAGCTTTCACTGAATGGGACTTAATGCCTACAGGAGGATCTTTACCAGAGAGCTTGTAGCAGAGGGAAATGCATTCAACTAACCAAGATGATATCGTCTGGGAGAAAACCTTTGAACTCACTGAAGGGCCTCCAGAACATATAAAAAGTTGTCTTTGTGAAAGGGCTTAATTCTCTTTAGATGAAAGGAGAGGGCTCTCAACATCTAGAGTGTGCAGTGCTATCACTGCCCAATTCAAGTGAGTTGGAAAAAAATACTGGCAGGTTTATATCCTGGGAGAGACATGGAACTGTGTGACCATTCTGGGTTTAAAAGAAGGGAAGTCAGAGAACTACCTTATCTCTACAAAATAAATTAGGAATACAGGATCTATTCGAAGGGTAGCTAATTCCTCCTTCCCCCCCATCCCCAATCCCGCACTTCCCATGCCCTGTCAAACTGAAGTTAGAGTTACTAGCAAGGTCACCTTTAAGGACAGGAGGTGAAAAAAGGACATTGCCAAAGGTTCAAAGGGTGGTAGAATTAGTCTTCCCAAAACTAGGGGAAAGTCCCAAGGTGGGCAAGGGTCTCTTATCAGTGGGGATAAATTGAAGAGAGCCGTCATAAAACTTTTCAAGATTGGGTGAAAAAAGATAGGTGTGCTATCTACTGGCATATAGGGAGTCAAAATGCACCAGCTGCACCTTTAGAGAGGAAGGAGCAAGGCCCTGGGATCACAGGTGACTCAGGAAAGCGAGTATGTATGATATTAAAAAAGGTAGGAAGAGGACCAAACATCTGCCTGCGTGACTAAATAGCGAGGTGAAGGAGGTTATTGGAGCCAAAAAGACATCATTTAAAAAATGGAAAGAAAGTCTCAACGAGGTAACTAGGGAAGAGCATAAGTGTTGCCAAAGTAGATGTAAAAAGTTAGTAAGGCAGGCCAAAAAGGAATTTGAGGAACAACTTGCTAAAGATGCTAAAACTAATAATATAAACTTTTTCAACTACATCAGAAGCAAGAAGCCTGATAGAGAGTCAGTTGGGCCGTTAGATGACCAGCGGATGAAAGGGGTGCTTAGGGAGGAAAAGGACATTGCAGAGAAGCTGAATGAGTTCTTTGCTTCGGTCTTCACTGCAGAGGATGTTGTGGAGATACCCAGACTAGAACCTTACTTTGTAGGTGATTAATTTGATTTGTGACAGCTCTTCCATCTGACTCTGGAGGAGGTTCTAGAGCAAACGGACAAACTAAATACTAACAGATCACCAGAACCAGATGGTATTCACCCCAGAGTTCTGAAGGAACTGAAATATGAAATTGCAGACCTACAGTTAGTAATTTGTAACCTATCACTAAAATCTGCCACTGTACCTGAGGACTAGTGGGTGGCAAATGTAACCCCGATATTTAAAAAGGGATCAAGAAGTGATCCTGGAAACTACAGCCCAGGAAGTTTGACGTCTGTGCTGGGAAAAATGCTGGAAACTATCATTAAGAACACAATCGCTGGGCATGTTGATAAACATGGCTTAATGGGGAAAGAATCAACATGGATTTAGCAAAGGTAAGTCATGCCTCACTAATCTGTTGGCATTCTTTGAGGGTGTAAATAAGCACGTGGACAAGGGAGACCCGGTAGATATAGGCCATTTTTACATGGACAGCACCCACCCATGCACACCCATCGGATGGGTGGGGAAGAGTCCGTGTAAACGTCCACGAGTGGGTGGGCGCGCGCTCCTGACACGCCCACCAACACCCACAGAGAAGCCCGGAGGGAACTGGAAAGCCCCGTGGCTGGAGATGGGTGTCCAACACCCAAATGTCTGTGTAAATGACAAAACGAAAACACCCATGGGAAGAGTCCGCTGAAACCACAGGGACACGGCTAGAGAGGCCCTGCAGGAACCTGCAAGCAGATACACGCACCAGGAGAGACGCCCCATGCCTGGTCGTAAGCCCTTAAAGGAGAAATGGAACTGGCTCCCAAAATGTCAGGCAGAAAAGTCATGGACAAAACCAAGGGAGCCAGTGCCGTGACACGTGCGGGATGGGGCAGGGTAAGCTGAGGGACCCCAGGCACCCGGGGGGAGGGGAGAGAAAGGAAAGCATCTGACCATCCACCCCCTCCCCACACAGGGCAGAGGGCACAACGCAGCTCTGGCCCCACCCGCATCCCCACCCCAAGCCGCTACCACGCGGCCTAGAGAGGAGAGCACCTCCGAGATCGAGGTAGGCGAGAGGGGAATCCACCCGGACAGGGGAGGACGCCCACAAGGGCCATGGAAACTATGGGGAAACCCCGGGCACACAGCGGACAGTACCTTCGATCCTCACAGGACAGCGACCACACCCAGGAGCAAAGCACCATAGTTGAGACAGTCAAGGAAGGTTTCCGTGGCAGTCAGGTAAGGCAGGGGGAACACACAGGGGGGGAAGGGGTTGGGCCAGCCAACACCCCAGGAAGCCACTGGGGAGCAGTGACACAACAGTTCACCCAAATGCATTCTTCCCCTCCCCAGGACACCACATGCTCCACTGCCACAACAGCCACCGGGCAGGCCGCACGCCGCACACCTAGTTGGCCCCCCACACGCGGAGCCCTAAAAGGGGAGCCCTGGTCCAGCATGGAGACCTCGGCATTCATTCGCGTGTTGGGAGCTGAGAAGATCCAGCATGACCTGGTGTGGAACTATAAAACCAAAACGGTCTACGAAAGCATCGCCCAGGAGATGCAGGGGTTGGGGTACAACAGGGATGTAATCCAGTGCATGCAGCTGGCAAAGGATCTGAGGTCCGGATATAAACATATCAAAGACAACAATCTCAGGTCTGGCCATGCAATCCACACACAGGAGTACCAAGAGGAGCTGGATTGGTTCCTCTGCATGAACGGGGACATAGTGGTGTCCCGTATCCATGGCACCGCCTTACCAGGGGCAGAAAGAGGGCAAGGACAACAGCCCCCCTGCCCGATCCCATGGCGCAGGGGTAGGCTTCGGCCCCTGGTGTGTCCAGCCAGGATGCGGGAGTTGACAACCCCATCCTAGAGGTAGAGAAGGCGTCCTTGGAGATGGAGAGCAGGAATATCACCCTCCGCTTGCACCCCTGGAACCCATATGGGCAGACCCCACAGGGACAGGGGGTGCTCGTGGAGAGGCCCAACCACAGGGATGCCCCCAGGAGGCGGAGGAATACGATCCAGGTACGAGGCACACCAACAGGAAGGGGGGGGCATGGCAGCCAGGGCCCCAACAGGGACGAAATGCAAAACTGACCAAATATTGCTCCCCCAAACAGCCCAAGGGGACATGGAGGTGCCGGAGTCTGAGATCGTGGTCCTGGAGGAGGAAGTGGAGGAGACGGAGGCCATCCCAGGCCCTGCGACCGGGAGACCGATGGTAGGTCAAATCTGACAAGGCAACAGTGGAGGGAGGTGCTGGGGTCACACTAAGGGGACAGGGGAGTACAGTTCTGCCCCCCGGGCCCTGAACAAGACAAGGACACGCATGGGATGGCCGATGGGCCATCAAGGAAGGAACGGGGGGTGGGGTGGGGGGGCATGCACACAGACATGGGCCAGGAATGGCTCACAGGGGAAGGAAGGGGTAGCTCTGCTAATTGATACCATCCCTCCTGTACACAGACGAGCCTCCCGTTCCAGCATGGGTTGCCGTCGCCGACAGTGCTGAGAGGAATCAGGAGATGCGGGCTCGCAACCAGTGGAGGAGGGAGGATCTAGGGAGGGAAGTGCTGGCGGAAACCAGAAGGTTGGCAGAAGTCCAGCTTGCAGAACAAGTCAACTCAAACGCAACATGGCTAAAACTGAACTCCTTATCTTCCCCCCTCATCCTTCCTCTCCTTCCTCACTGTCAATAACTATTGATGGAGTCACCATCCTGCCTGTCCCCCAAGCCCGTAGCCTAGGCTTCATCTTTGACTCACCCCTTTCTTTTAAACCCTACATTGACTCTGTTGCTAAATCCTGTCGCTTCTCCCTCCATAACATTGCTAAGATTCGCCCTTTTCTCTCTGTCTCGTCTGCCAAAACTCTTGTTCATGCTCTGGTCATCTCTCGCCTCGATTACTGTAACCTCCTTCTCACTGGCCTTCCCCGGTCTCACCTTTCTCCCCTCATCTCTGTCCAAAACTCTGCTGCCAGGGTCATCTACCTCGCCAGTCGCTTCGACCATGTGCAGCCCCTCCTCTCTTCGCTTCACTGGCTTCCCCTTCCTGAACGAATCCTGCACAAGCTCCTAGTCTTCACCTATAAAGCTCTTCACAACCTTGCTCCCCCCTACCTCTCTGCACTTATCGCCCTCCATACTCCAGCCCGTGCACTTCGCTCCTCCTCTGTCCCTTCTCTCACCCTTCCACGCCTTCCCTGCTCCCCTAAGCGCCTTCGTCCCTTCTCACTTGCTGCCCCCCATGCCTGGAACTCCCTCCCTGTCCACATCCGCCTTGCCCCCTCCCTTCATACCTTCAAATCTCTCCTTAAAACTCACCTCTTTCGCTCTGCTCTGTCTGACTCTTTATCCTGCTGAGCCACTATTCCTATACCTACGATCGGTTTACCCTTATCCTTGCAACATGGACCTGCCTGCTGTCATTCTCATCGTAACCAAGCCAAGTACGTGCACTTGAGACCTCGCATCTTCATGAATGTTAGACCCCTTGTCTCTCCCTCTGTTCCCCTTCCTATGTCTCTCCCCCAGCTCCTGTCTCTCAGATTGTAAGCCCTAGGGGCAGGGACCGTGTCTATTTTATTACTTTGTAAAGTGCCAGGTACACTGCTTGTGCTATATAAATGTTTGATAATAATAATAATAAGTCAGAAGCAGGGAAGTACTGCAGTGGGAGAGGGAAAAGGACCGGACAATAATTACTGCCATCCTCACCTGGTCCCACACCAAGCACCTGTGGGACAGATGCCAGGATGCCGACCTCCTCTGCAAGCAGCGCCTGGATAGGCTGGAAAGGGAGAGGGCCCGTGTCATGCTGGAACGAACTGCCAAAAGGGCCTTCAGGCATATAGATGCCACACTGGAGGCTCTGAGGCAGCAACCCCGCATGATACAGGGCCCCAAACCACGGTAGGAGGGCCGGCAGCCCTAGAACAGCAAGGCACCCTCCAACAGGTGCAGGTGTCCACTTCCCAGGTCTTCTGCCAACCTTGGTTTCCCCAGCAGGTGCCCTACCCTGGCCTTGCCCACAGGGGCGCCCTCCCCATGGACCGTATACAACACCAAGCCCCCCCCCCGATGGGTTCCGCCCCTCCCAGTTCCTCTTGAGCAGGCCTCAACACCACACCACCCGGGCCGCGATCCCACCGACAACAACCCTGCACCTCTAGCAACCCCACCACCAGGCCCGGCTGCCTCACAGGAGCAGGTAAGAGCCCATGCGGTCAGCTATCGTTAACAGGGGAGGGGGCTGACTGCGACTCCGAGGGCCAAAGGAAGGGTATGCAAGGGAGCACAGCTTGTTGTGAGGGACAAGGGTCAGTGCATGACTGGGACACCAGCGAGCACATACGAGGAAGGGGGGACAGCTAACCACCCTATGTAACCCTCTCACAGGTAGCAGAAGCCCTACTGTCCGTGGAGCGGCCGATGGAGGCTGAAGACCCAGGGCCTGCCAGCCGGCATCCAAGCTGAGATGTGCTGCTGAAAGCAGAATCCCAGTGGTGCAGCGAGAAGGGGACATGGGAGATCCCGGAAGAAATAACCCCAACCCCTGTAAATATCCCCCAATAAACCTTTCTGAGCGCTACATACCTTGTGGCCGCTTTGTCATTACAGGGGGGCAACCGAGGGGGGGGGGAAGACATACGTATGTTGTGGGGTTGGCCCTTCCTGGTGCTGCAGCCAAACGCTGCATGCCTGGAAAAGAGCTGCTATGCTACAAAGGGAACCCATGGGGCAACGCACGGTAGGATCTGCAATGGTTCCAGAGGCTATGGCGGTGGGTAAAGCGTGACCATGGCACCCTGCCATTGACAGTCCCCACACTGTGTGACAAGCGGTATAAAGCGATGAGGGAAAGGTCAGTTGCAAGGATGGTACAATAGTTTTATTGTGTATAGGTGAAACAAGCAAGGGCACCGCGGAGGGGGGGTTCCCATACTCTAGGGTTGGTTCGCTGCCTGCATGGCAGCTATGCATCTGGTAAGGGCCTGTCTGTTCTCCTCTGATATCCTCCTGAAGGCTCCCCTCCTGGACATGCTGGTACAGGGGCATGGGATCGGGTCTGTGTGCGGGGGGCGGGTTGTCCAAGGCTGCCCCATCGGTCTCACATATATCGTGCAGAACACAAGCCGCAAGTACAAGGATGGGGGTGTGCTGCAAGTCAAATTGACTCCCTGTTTAGCAGGAGGCGCCACCGCATATTGAGCTGATTGAAGGTCCGCTCCACAACCCAATGGAGTGTTCTCATTGAAGAGCACCTGCTGGGGGGTACAGGGAACAGGATAGGACCACATGAGCCATGGGGTTAGTGGGTATGTGGGGTCCCCGATAATGACAGGAGCCATGGAAACACCCTCAATGATGTGGAACATGTTGGATGCGATCTCCCCATCAAACATCCTTGCAAAGAAGGGGGATGAGCGCAGGATCCGAGCATCGTGGCTCCTTCCAGAGAGGCCCATGTACACATCAATGAAGAGGCATCTGTGGTCCACGACAGCCTGGAGGTTCGCTGAGGATGCCTTCTTTCTATTCAGATAGTCTGTCTTGGCATTAGGGGGCCGGAATATGGGGATATGCATACTGTCTATCGCCCCTATGCAGTGGGGGAAGTCCATAGCCTCGAACCCCCTGATCACTACATCCGGGTCCCATAGCTGTATCACCCACTCCATGAGGAGTTCCACTATCAGGTAGCACACAGCGTGGAGCGTCCTGTTCACGGTCGCGGACCCCAGTGTACTACTCTCCCACGGTCCTACAGGAATCGGGTGTGGCTAGCTGCCACAAAGCCAATTGCCACTCGCATCCCTAGAGGCAATGGGGTCACGTTGCAGCAAAGGTGGGGGCCTATGATCTCACATAGGCGGGTCAGCAGGGAGTGGTTCATCTTGAAGTGATCGGCCCACGCGTCGTCCGTCCAGGTCGCCAGCATGTTCTCCCACCATTTTCTGGTCCTCAATTGCATCCAGTTCATCCGGTGTGTCGGTAGGTCACACGGTGGCCATAGAGGTTGACCGGCCACCTAGCAAGGACGAGGTTGACATGCTGAGCTGCTGCTGTTCCCGCCACCAATTCACACCTGGCCTACACCCTGTGCGCCCAGCTCAAGCTCGCCAACCTGAGACGGTTGGCTAACCTCTTGCGCTGTGGAACACATGTGAACCACGGGGTGAATGGGCAGAGGAGATCAGCCATCTGCTCGAACACCTGGTCCAGGACCCAGAAGCAGGTGGCTAGAACTTGTAGTAGGGCAACGTGCCCACTTGGGATGTCAGCATCTGGCATAGCAATCCCACCACTGTATTGGATCACCGTGCACCACTTAACCCAACAAGTGCCCCTGACCTGGCCCTCAATCCACCAATTCACCCTGTGCACTGATAACCTGTCCCCGCTGGTCACCCTGTGCTGCACTCCTCCACCAACAGTCAATATCCCATGTGCGCCGCTACCCGTTCACACGCGTCCCTACTGTCACACACTCTCAAGCTCACCTCACACACCCTCCCTCTGCTCACGCTCTCACTCATGGTCTGCACTCCATTCCGCTCAGCTCCACTCCACTCCACCCAACCTCACACACAACGCCACAACGCTGTAGTGGTGCCGCCCCCTACCTATAGCCGCCTGGTCAGGCACTGTGCCTATGCATGTGGTTCAGCAGGATGGGTGTGGCTCGCACATCTGGTCTGGTGGTCCCTGATCAGTTGCATGTGCACGGGGCCACATCAGTTTGTCATTCTAGTTCCGCAACCTTGGTTAGGTGGTTGTTATGTACCATTGTTATGTGCTGGCCACTTGAGCGCTGCCAGCAGCACAATACCCTGGGGGCCCTTTGCCCACCACCACACAGGGAGGGGGCATGCAGGGTGTCAGCGGCCCACCTAATACTGTATATATGTAGTTGGCTGGTGGGCCTCTGGACAGTTGTGTCCCGTGTTGTCAGGACAATACTACCATGGCATCTCAGGCCGCAGCCCCCAGGCCCTGTCTTGTCTCCCTGTCTCCAATTGGGCTGGAATGTGTCTGCCCTGTGTGTGGGTTGCGATTTCCCATGGCTGAGGAGCAGGACCGCTATCAGCTCTGCAAGGTCACGCTGCAGTTAGCTGTCAGCCTCACTTCCATCCCGGCACATTCCCTTCTGTGCACTGTCTACATTGGTTGCTCCTGATCACCCTACTTTTCATTGGACCATGTCAGGCCATGTAACTGACCATGTAGCTGATGGCCGGGCTGGGGAGAAGTGGCCAGTGTGTGCCACCATGCTCCTGGGAACCCTGTGGCAAAGCAGCGATGTACAGATGTTAGTGAGCGACCCCATTTCTGTTGGTGATGGCTTCAACCTCCTGTCATGTTGCATTTGGCTTTTGGGCCACCCCTTTGGGAGAACGAAATGCCAGCAGCGTGCAAGGTAAGTCATCACGACTTTAGTTTGGCCCTTCAGGTTGGTGGTTCCCATGTCGCAACCAGCTACGCCAGTGTCCTTCTGCATGCCTGTGGTTTCGAACGCCCTCACTCTGATTGCCCTACCTGCCTTGGTGAACTGGGCCTGCTGCCCCGCGATGTAGGTGGGCCACTCCTTACCGGGATGCCCACCCCACCAGAGATGTCTGCCCTGAGAGCTGTGCTGAGCTGAACTGATGTCAGAGTTGCTGCAACAGGTCATCTCTTCCTACCCCTCTTCCGGCTGGACGCCCATACGTGTGCGCGTGGCTACCGTAGGGGCCTCTTTGCCTGGGAGGGCCTCATTCAGGGGCCATTGTTCCCTGAGAAGCCGGCAGCCGCCCCCTGATACATCCTCCTCAGCTCTGATCATTGCATTGTCCCCATGCCCGTGATAGAGAGGAGCTTCTGTTTGCCCATGACTGTGTCCTCAGCTTGATGTTGTTCAGCGTTTGTCCTCTGTTCGAATCCACCTGCCTGCCGTGAGACAGTCGGCCTCTATGGCATGTCTAGGACCCCTGTATGCTGTATTGTGTTATCTTGTGACCCCCGATTGCTTGCCTTACTGGCCTGGCCGTTCAACCTGCTACATATGGACCAGTGCAGTCGGGTTCCCCTGCTTGCACTACAATAGACCTATCCTGTTTGCAATAAAATCATTGCTGTTTAGGCTCTGTGTGCTGTAACTTGTTTCATGTGGGATCGTTTCGCCACCACCTCCCAGGGCTGTGGCTGTCAACCTGTGTGTGAGCGATGGGCATCCAGCCATGTGGTTGAGGGGACCTCTGTATGGTGTGGAGCCGGCCCATCGGTGTGCACAGGGCTGTGTGGTAGCTCTGAGCGCTTGTGGGATGGTGGGTGTGTAGTCTGCCTTTACAGCATGGCGGTATGGAGGTTGGGTGTGTGTGTGTGAGGTATGCTCCTGTCGTGATCTATCTGTCACATCAGGGTGTGTGCGCTCCCAGTGTTCCATCACCCTACTGTGCGTGATCGTTTGCCAAAGGGGATAGCTGTTTATTCCCCTTCATGGTTGCGGCCTAGCAAGGGCATCCTGTGAACAGTTGCTATCATGGAAGGCTCTGGCTGTATGCTGGTAGCACCCCCTTTGTTTAACTGCTACCCGTTCTAACTTCCGAACCCTCTGGTTTCTCCCCACCCCCACCCCTTAGGACGACTGTGCGTGCTGCCAGGGGCTTTGTCACTGTGTCATTCAGTGTGCAGCTCTTGCTTCCTATTGGTCCATCCACTATGCTGTGGCACCCCCTGGGGTGTGTAGCCATGGGCTCCCCCTATCGGTTCCCCATAGCATACCCTGGCAATCATGGATAGGCAACATGGAGGCCGTGCTCCTGACCGTAGGTTTGTGCGGCTTGCGGGCTGCTTCCCACCTGCATGGCCAACCCTGCTGGAGCGCCCCGTGGCTAGGTGGCCCTGGGGGTGGGATCTGGTGTGCTTGGCCTGTGTTGTGGCTGCCACCACTTCCCCCCCTTGGTTGCCGGCTCCCCATGCGTATCTCTTGCTTCCTCCTTCCCTCTAACCTCGGTGATCGTCTTCTGGATGGTCCTGCACCTTGGGGAGATGGTGGGACAGCTCCAGAGTGTACCTGGATTTCCAGAAAGCATTTGATAAGGTCCCACATAAAAGACTCTTGAGAAAGTTAAAAAAATCATAGGATAGGAGGTAATGTCTTACTATGGATCAGTAAGTCGTTAAAAGGATAGTAAGCAAAGAGTAGGACTAAATGGTCAGTTTTCACACAGGAGAGATGTAAAAAGTGGTGTGCCCCAGGGATCTGTATTGGGATTGGTGCTGTTTAATGTATAACTAAACTTGCACATTTTATAATTATGAAACTATTTTATTTTCATAATTTGACAAGGAACAATTTTGTCAGAGTAATTTAAGTCTGTTACCACATAACTTCATTGTGTACAACAAATTGTATAATGTATGCACTCAGATTATTTACTTCATTGTATGAACTGTACACAATTTGTATACATGTAAATAACAGACTTAAATTACTCTGACAAAATTGTTCCTTGTCAAATTATGAAAATAAAATA
>QEPC01000931.1:1065393-1112325 GCA_003113815.1 Sphenodon punctatus | reverse complement strand
GGGGGGGGGGAGTCAAATGATCAAGTGAAGTGTGATGAAGATCCCTGAGCTGGGTTTTCTGTTTCTAAGTACGATAAGTGAGGTGAGAATAAAAGTGATCCCACCAGATAACCCTTTGGGGTTGCTGATCATGTGGAGATTTGATTAAACTGTTATTGTTTCTCTCTATGTTTGGTGGAGTGGAGGAGGAGCAATCTGATTTTTTCCCCTTAGGTTTCTTTGAAGAAGGGGTTCCCCCTCCTGAAGGTTTATCCCTCCATTTTTTCTTAGGTTGATCAGTCCTCAAAAAAAAAATGTCCCTCTTTCAGAACCAGGAAAGAGATTATGACCTTCATTCTTCTTTAGTTTTGAAGAAGAGAAGGACACTGATCCTGGGAGAGTCAGTGTGGATGGGCAGAGAGATTCGCTAGTGACTAAGTCAAAAGGGGGCTTAGGTATAATTCCAGCAAGGTGAGGAGGCCCTTACGTTGAAATGAGAGTAGGCCTAGAACACCAAGGAGAAAGTCAACATGCCCAGAGGGGGTAGGGCTCCAAGGGAGAGATGCCTAACAGGCTACAAAGCTAAATGAGAGTGCAAAGAACTGGGGCCAAAAGGCTATCTTAGCTCTAAGAAGAGCATGGAGAATGCAGGAGCTTTGATCCATCTCCTCCAGAAGGGGACCTTGGACTGAGAACGAATCATGGGTGGAGTTCTATGGCAGGGACTAAACATTGCTGAGAACCAGGGGCGGTGGGCCCTCCAGAGAAGCAGGGGCAATGCCCCTCCTGGCCCCCCAGGGCTCCCCTGGCCGGCAGCAGGCTCTGGCAGCTTCCTAAAAAAAATTTTTAAAAAAAATTAAAACCCCAGCCACGTCGGCATCGCACTGAATGTGCAGAGCCACCTTGAAGAACCTTGTTTAGCAAGGTAGAGACCTTCTGAAGGTCTCTGCCTTGCTAAACAAGGTTCCTTGAGGTGGCTCCACACATTCTCACCGCTTGTGTGCGTGCGCTGGGAGGGGAGTGGGGGGCTAGTGGGTTAGAGCAGAGGGGGTGATGGGAGCCAGGGCTCCTGGGTTCTCGGGGAAGGGAGTGGGGACTAGTGGGTTAGTGTAGGGGGTGCTGGGAGCCAAAAATGGAGGTTTGGAAATCCTGAGATATCACTGCAAGTCATGCAATTTCAGTTGTGTTCAAAATGCTGGAAATACGTAGTATGGGATATACGTAGTAAAATTGGACTCAGGCTGTGACTGGGGTGCTTTACAAGGAAATTTATAAACCCAAAACACAGGGACCTATCCTTCAAGGAGGGGTCCCTGTGTTTTGAGTTTATAAATTATTTATTTTAAGCTTGATGTGCATATAGACTGTTTTCTTCCATCCAATGTTAACCCTGGGAACTCCTTGCTGCTGGGTTATGCCAGTGTTTTGGGTGCTTCCCTGTGTTTTGGGTTTATAAATTATTTATTTTAAGCTTGATGTGCATGTAGACTGTGTTTTCTTCCATCCAACGTTAACCCTGGGAACTCCTTGCTGCTGGGTTATGCCATGCCACTGGCCTACCGTCCCCCTGGCTCCGCCCTTAGGCCCGCCGGCCTTACTGCCCCAGTGCCCCTCCAACTTCCAAACGCACCAGCCGCCTCTGCTGAGAACAAATTCCCTTAGCAAAACATAATTGACAGCAATGGGGACGGGCCTGAGAACGGAACAATCATGAGCGTCACAGCAAGTTCTGAGGTGAACAGATTAACAAACAAGGGATCATGAAAAGTTGAGCAGCCAACAAACTAAGTGGCACTAGTCCTTCAAGGACTTATGGTCAAGCCAGTCTGCTGTTCATCAGAGTGACATGGATTGTTTCACAGAAGAATTACCCTGCAAAGTCATTTTTTCCTTTAAATACATAGATTCTGAACTGCTTGCACTAATATGGAGAAGAGACATTAATTAGTATGAGAGCTTCAGTTACACTGATGAAAAAAGAAGCCAAACAGACTGAAAGCTTCACTAGCACTTTGGGTGGGTGGCTGGCTGTGTATAAATGGAAATTTGAAAAGAATGAAGTACTTGCTGCTTAGCAGATTTGGACGGGTCTTGGTTTCATGTTCTGACCCTGCAGTAAACTCTAGATCCTATTTTTCTATATTGCACTCCTCAAGGCAGTAAACTAATGAACCAGATGACACATGAAGTGTGTGTAACAATGCAATAAAAAGGAGCTGCTGTGTCAGCTTGGCCTAACTCTTCCCCTCCATCATTCATTCTGACGCAGGCATCTTGTTTTCCACTCTGTGTTCAATATTTTCTTGTAAGCCAAATTTTCTTTGATGGAGTCACGGTGACTGAAGAGATTCTTTAGCCAGCTGGTCACAATAGAACCTTTGTTCCACCGACAGTCAGATCCCTCACCATTGTACACAGTCAGTGACGGCAGAGCTATAAAACTGCCCATGCAATGCTCCAACAGTACTGAGCTCTGAGAACAGTGAAATTCCTTTTCCTTAGTGTCATTTTCCTACACAATAAGAATGTCTTGGGGTTCCATTAAAAGCTTCAGTGGAAAAGCGATTTTGTTCTTTATAAATAAGTGCAAGAAACTACGCTAATGCAACAAGATAGCTGGGCCAATCCAGCACATATCATAGCAACCGTATCCTAGTTGCTTTAGGCATGCACACTGTTTTATAGTACAGGACAGTCCTGCTTTCTCAAAAGTTAAAGTAACATTCAAAAACTCCAAAAAAAGATAGGGGACTTTAAGATCTGGGATAAAGGAATGAATCCTTTCCCAGATGTGACAAGTGCAATTCCATTAAGTGAAGGTCAGAAGAACTGGGTTATGCTCCCATGCATATGGTAACTTATGATTAAACATACATGTATGTACATACAATATAGCCACGTTCCAGCTGTCTGGGTCGAGGACAATGCAACTTTGAATTCTTTTCCTTTTATATGTACACAGTACTGTCATAACTTTTAATGTCTGTTCTGTTTGTAGAGGAGTGGAGAATGTTGCATGAAAAGTTCCATACCAAGAAGTAGAGAAACAATTACCTATTATTAGAAAGGTTGTAAAACAAAACATCTGAACGATCATAGTTTCATTAATGAGGAGCTCTGTAGTGCTGAGATTTTGTGGTGAGGTACCTGGCATTATGTTATTCATTCTTGTTTGAAAGAAAATAACCCATGCTCACTGCTTTTTCCATGGGGAAAACACGATGAACACAGGTTCCTGTTTAAAGGTCTTGAAGCCACTCTCCTCAGAGAGAGGAGAGTCTTGTGCTTAAGTTACTAGGCCTGGGATAAAAACAAATGTGCCGGTGGTGGAGTGGCTCCCCAGCCTGGGGCAGAAAACTATGGTAGCCACTCTGGTCAGCAAGTGGCATGGAACAAGCATGCCCCCCGCCAAGAGAACTGTCCCACTGCCTGCATGACCCGAGTGTGGGGGTGGTGGGCAGCTGGCCCTGCTGCACTTCCAGCCATGACACACAGCCATGGCAGATGGTGGGACCAAACAAAATGTGTTGTTCCATGTTGGCCCACATGGGCAGTCCGTGGCCTGGAATTGGGCCCAGGGCACATCCTGGGCCAGCCGCCTAGCCGCCCTGGGGCAGTAGCAGGGCAACATCTGGTGGCGCAGGACCACACGTGCGACTGCTCCAGGGCCACACGTGCGGGTGAGTCCCAGGCCACAGCAGGCCAGTATCATATTTGTTTTTACCCTAGGACTCAGGAATCCATTTCTGGCGGTGCCACAGAATTCCAGTATGATTCTGGAGAAATTACTAACCCTTCTGTGTTAGTGTTGCCTGCCTCTCAGAGGCATGTCTAATGAATTCTGTATACAAGGCATTTATGCTAGGATTGTGACTGCTATTGCAAACACGTTTCATGTCTCATTCTTCTCCAACTAATGGATGGAATGCAGAACAATCCTGTCAGGGCACAAGTCCCGGTTGCATTGTTACACAGACACCATGCACAGCACTTATTCTGCTCACCAACATGCTCCTTTATTTTATAGTGTGCTGAGTACAAAACAACAGAAAATACAACTAGTCCAAACGTTACTTCTACCCAGCCTCCCAGGTCTGGCATCACCTTTGGTGTAGACCAAACCTCCCTGAGCTCTACCCCCTTGTGTTTAGGCTCCCAGCCTCTTGGGCCCTTTCTGACCTGAGTCCAGGCTCTCTAGCTCTAAAGAGGCCAGAGATGCGTCCCATCCTTGGGGCAAACATCAGCCTCTTCACTTCAAGGAAGTAATGGGATCTCTCCCTGGTGGTCCTCCAGAGAGGCCTCTGGCTCCACCTTTTATGCCTGGTGCTCCTCAGCTAGCATTTTACTTCCGGCCCTGCACAGCTAGGAACACTCAGTCCACATCCATTTAGCTTATTAGCTATGTAGCCCATTCTGTACCACTTCCTAGGACTAATGTTTGCTTCTTCCTGGGCCCACACCCCAGAAAGATTGCGCTTACACAGTCCACCCTTGGGCCTGATCCTGCCAGAACTTCGGCGTGTCCTATCACACTGCTCAAAAATAATAGTGATGGATGTCCCAGCAACTAAACTGCCCTTTACCTTTTTTCAGTTTCCACTCTGAACATTGTCCCTTATGTGTTTGTTTTTTTGCTCCAACTCCTTCCTTCCCCCAGGTCCTTCCTCTGTCTCTTCACACCCCCGCACCCATCCTTTCTCTCCCCTTATGTCCCTTCTCTTCTATTCAGTGTCTCTATTTAGTCAACACAAGCCCAACAAAACCCTCATCCTAAGAAATAGACTCCAAGCCTTCTCTTCTAATGCCCTCCCCAAATGTAGAACTCATACTGCTCATGTTATAGCCCTTCCTACTATTTTCTTCCTCTTGCTCTAGGTTTGCACAGTGCTTGTCCCTAGGCACTGACAATTATTTTAAAAGCCACATCTGAAAAGTCTCACAGGTTCAACATTTGAGATGATAGGCAATTATCAAACTTTTAAAATCTGAAGCATTCTGTATAGTAGAGTTAAAAAGACTTATCAGAGGGGAGTAGCTATAGCTGAGATATGGAGACTGGACACAAGAATAAAATGGTAATAGATGCAAGCTTGTAAATAAGACAAAAGATATAAAGATAACAGTGAACAGCTTATTAGTTTTCTTGTTTTTTATGTCATTTAAGTCACTGTAGTTACTTAAAAAGATACTGTCTTGGACATTTGCATTTGTAGGAAAAGCAAGAATTTAATTCTGTTGTATATAAATGAAGAAACTATTTGATAATGTAAATCAAATTATTGTTGTGTGTGTGTGTGTACTCATTTACTGGCTCACCAAAGCAACCTTAAAAGTGCGTTCATGTGATTTAGTACATTAATGAAGAGCATTAGAATAACTTTTAAAGGTGACCTGCAAAAAGGGTAAATTGGTTTGTTTCTATGGCCCTTTTTACACGGGCGGCTCCCATACGTGAACACCCAGAAACCTGGGAGTCCATGTGTGGGTACCGCCTGTGTAAATCCCGCAGCGGGTGGGATGTGTACATGTGTTCGCACTCCATGCATGGAGCAACTGGCGAAAACAGCAGTTGCTCCTTGCGTGTTGATGGGTGGAGGTGGGTGTAGATGGGCGTGCTCCCATCTACACCCTCCCCCCCCCACCGCACATGGATCGCGGCGCACACCGACACCCACATTCCACACAGCCCCCGCACCCACCCACACTGCGGCCCATGTAAAAAGGACTTATTTTGCATCTTAAGTAGTATGGAAGAGGCATGAAAGTTATCAAAAAGGTTTTCTATATTAGAAACCCAGGCCTTTGCTACCTTAACTATATTGCTAAATGGAAAGCAAGTAAGATTACAGAACACTTTCTCCCCACATGGAACCCCATGGGTCTACCCACAGGTATAAAGTTAAGCACGTACAAGACTGGTGCCTATGTATATTAAAAAGGACTAATGTGTTGTTCTAACAACTTTTTTACTAACCACCAGCATCTGGTAATTCCTTACATTGTCTTACCTGTGCCAGCATATTTGTCTGTCATGTTGATATCAATGTCCAATTTTAAATTCAGCATAGTCCGGATGACATCATCACTGCCTTTTCCAGCTGCCCACATAAAAGATGTTCTTCCCTCGAGGTCTGAGTCATCTTTCACAGAAGGGTGCTTCAAAAATGCTTCAACTGTTTCCTAAAGGAAAACTTCACAGAGTAAGAATGCTGCTGGAATGAATAGTGCTGTAATGACAGAAAAAGCTATTGCAACGTTTTAGAAATTTTTGCTTAAGTAGCAAAAAAGCTTGATTCTTCCTTTCTAAAGTTATACATTGTGAAGTCTCCTAATAATGCCACTGGAATATCAGGAATACAGTGGCAGAGGATTTACCATCCTGATCATTAAGTTTGTTAATATGTTTTTGTTGTTTTTAATGTCCACAGCTATGGTTTACGTATGTATATAATCAAGGACATGTGTTGATTGTATTTTCCCTATTGGTGACAATAGGAAAAACACAGTGATCACAGGTTCCTGTATTTAATATACTCACACATACACATTGCAGCAATCACAACAAGGAGGAAGCAAATAAGAAAGTTTCATTAGCAGCAATTATATTACAATGCAATACTGTCATACAAGGAAACTTAATTTGCATATGTTGCATCCCATTCATTTTTTTTTAAAAACAACAATAATAATACATGATTATATAGCAACTGCACAGCATGGCATGCAGGCCACAAAAACTCTTTATGGTCAGACTATCAATTACTGAAAGACAGAAAAGAGAAAAAGGACCTTGCAGCAGAGTACACTCTGTAACTCTGCATCAAACTTGCTCTCTAACTGGAGAAGGAATGTGCTGCCCAGGAGTGATGTGTTTGTTTTAGGTATAATAGATAAGTGGTTTGCAAATCTTTTGCCTCCATGACTCCATTTTGAGACTTAAATATCAACCTGTGACCCCAGATGGTAACACAAGCATGTGAAGTATATCTAATCTAAAATGAAAAAGGTCCTTGCAAATTCAGTTCTGCTCCAAAAAGAATGGAAACTGCAAATTAAGGCCATGGCCTTAACTTGCACACCATGAAAAAAAACCCAAAGATGATGTATATCATCACATATTGTGCTCCCTTACAATTTAGGCTCCATACATCCACATTTAGCCTTGCTCTTTTAGTCCCAATCCTTTTCACTTTTCCAACTTCAGTGTTGCTGCCAACCCGCAAACAGGAGAGTGTCAAGGGGAAGCATCACAAGGTGGCAGTGTCAGGGTTAAGTGGTGTCAGGATTGGGGCCCAACAAGTCAGTAGGAAATTAGCTCTAACAACAGTTGATTTACAATCCACACATTATTCTGGCCAAGCAGTCAGCCTCTGGCCCTTACACGGTCTCTATACATAGCTCTTTACAGCCTAACTAATACTGGAAACGCAACCCCTCCAGCAACCCAAGCCCTGTCTAGCCCCAGCCTAGCCAGGCAACAGTCCACTGACTGGCTACTCACACTTGCAGGCTTCACCTCAGCAGTCCCTTTCTGGGTTGGCTTTCTGCTGCTAACCCTCTTCAGCCTTCCTAGCAGAGATGTGCTTCCCTCAGGAGCCAGGAACTGACTGACTCCTCAGTCTCTGGCTGCTTCCTTTATAGACGCAGAGTGGGTGTGGCCAAATGTGAGTATCCTCAGCTTTAAAGGGCCAACGTCTGGCCACTCTCTGTTCAAGTGTTCAGCCTCTCCTCAACTCAGGCTGATTTCTTCCTAGGGTTGGCTTCGCCACGCTCAGCGTGAGCATCACCCCACCTGGTGACCACTGCTCTTAAAGGGGTAGCATCCCCACATGGCTGTGCCCTGCTACAACCAGCTTTTATATGGGTTTGGGAGAAAGGGACAGCCTTAACTTCCATGCCATGTATGCAGTAAAAATGTTGTAGTCTCATATATTGTGTTCGCTTACAACTTAGGTTCCATGCATTCACACTTTACCTTGGTCTTTCAGCCCCAATCCTTTTCCTCTGCAGGTTGGGAGTAACACTGAAGCTGGGGAAATTGCTATATAAATGTTTAATGAGACATTAAAGTTGGGTACATATGGAAATTAATAAAATGGAATGCCCACTGGAAGGAATGGAGGCAACAACAAGGCCAATTTGGATATAAATCCTATTGTCATTCACACATCCCATTAAGTGGCTGTGTAAGAATACAACACAGCTGCATCTTTGGGAGTGGGTGGGAGAGGAAAGAGGATGTGGAATAGGGGTAGGCAGCTTGGATTCACATAAATATGAATTGTTCCAGTTTGGACAATTTGTATTGACAAGAATCAATATGAACCAAAGTTTTGTATTCCCCGGTGGGGATCTACCAAAGCTCCTTGGAGCAACACCAAACCCATCCTGTCCCCAGCTCTGCCTCCCCCAGATCTCAGCTCACCTCCCCCAGACTCCTGCCTGCCCAGTACATCACCTGTCCCAGCTTACCCCACCCTCCCGAAGGTGCCAGGAAGGGTCCTGGAAGAGGGTGAGCTGGTAAGAGACATCTCCTCTTAGGTTTGTTTTGGAGGGGAGGAGTGTGATGGCAGGCTCAGGGGTAGGTTGTCTCATGCATATCTGAGCATGGAATGTTGGCGGAGTTTGAAGGGAGGAGTCAGTTCCTCTGTGCCCCTGGAAACCTCCACTGATGCTGGAACTTCTAATCTCCCAGAGTGGCCTCCAGTTAATGAGATGGAGGTGTTAGAGGCCATACAAATGTTGAAAACGGGTAAGGCACCTGGGGATGATTTTATTCCCCCAGAGTTATTTACAGTCATGCCAGAATGATGGCTTAAGGCGTTGGCTAATCTTTTTACAATAATTAATAGTGTTGGTTCAGTCCCGCAATCTTGGAAGCTGGCAGTGATAGTACCAATCTTTAAGAAGGGGGATAGAGATGATACAAAAAATTATTGGCCCATTAGTCTGCTCCCCATAATTTCTAAATTATATTCAAGGATTTTGTTAAACAAATTGCAGTATTGGATCCATCTAAACCAAATTATTGCTCCAGAACAAATAGGTTTTCTACCCAATAAAAGTACAGTGGACCATTGTTTCTTGTTAGCCCATCTTGTTGAAAAATACAAAGCAAAAGGCGTGGGCCTTTATACAGTTTTTATGGATTTTTCGTCCGCATTTGACCTGATTAACCGAGAAAAATTGTGGGAAAAACTGAGAGGGTTAAATTTAGATCGTAGACTCTTGAAGTTAATCAGATCTTTGTATTCGGATACAGGAATGAGGGTTCATCTTGATAATCTGGGACACCTCTCAAATAAGATCTGTGCTGTGAGAGGTGTTAGGCAAGGGTGCCTTTTGGCACCCTTGCTCTTTAATCTTTATGTTAATGACCTTATCTTGAAGTTGCAGGATGTTGGGGAGTGCATGGCCCCTAAACTTGGACAAAGAAGAATTTCTTTAATAATGTATGCGGACGATACAGTACTTTTGTCCACCTCAGGGTTGGGTTTGAGACGCCTCCTGGGGGACTTTTCAAAAGAATGTAATCTGCAGAATTTAAAAATTAACCTTAAGAAAACAGAATGAATCAATTAAATAATAAATATCCCAAGGTATGTTGGAAGGGCTGTTGGGCAATAGGAAATGCCTTCCACTGTTGGTGGACATGCCCGAAAGTGAATTCTTTTTGGGAAAACATTTGGGAACATATGATTTATGTTGTGGGGGTAAATACACTTTTTCACCAATAATTGCACTACTTGGGGTATTTCCGCAGTTAGAAACAGAGAAATGTGAACTATTTTCAGCTCAGCATTTACATTTAGCTGCTATATATATTTTGGAAGTCTGCTGAAGTCCCCCTAATAGAAATTTGGGGTCAGCGGTTATGGTATATCTGTAAAATGGAAAAGATCTTAGCAATCCTAAAAGACTATTTAGATTATTTTTTTTAGAAGAAATGGAAAGAAATTTGGTATATTCTAAGTAAAACAATCAAGATTGAAGTAGAACAAAGGGGCAGTTTATTTGATATATGAATATCATAGGATGAGTCCAGTTTAATGATTTAATTGTTGTTTTTTTGGTGTTTTTTTTGCCAGTTGATTGTTTTGGGGTGGGTTCATGGGGGAGGGTTTTCAGATGTCTGAACATAATATGAATTTATGTGACCCTTATTGGATGTTGTGATTAACTACTTCTGACTTTTATTTGTATAACAGTATTTGCAATAAAATGATTAAAAATAATAATTTAGAGCTGCTCTCCAAATTTAGCATTTCCACATTCTCCCAAATCTAAATGATAATGTTTGGTAAAAGTGTGATAGGATGACCACGTGGCTGCTCTACAGATATCTATTAAAGGTACATACTTAAAGGAAACTGTAGAGGTGGACACAGACCTAGTGGAATGCGCCTTGACATTCCATGGGGGAGAAAGGCCTTGCAATGTGTGGCATGAAGTAATGCAATTTATTATAATTTTGGAAAGTCTCTGGGAGGAAAGTATCTTTGAGGTCTCTGAATGGATATAAATATATTGTCATCTATCCTGAGTTCTTGAGCTATAGAAAGTTAGAGCTCTTTTAGCATCTAAGGAATGTAATTTGGTTTTCATAGCATGAGAATGCTGTCTGGGAAAGAAAACAGGTAGGCATATATCCTGATTAAGGTGGAAGGGGGATACTACTTTAGGGAGAAAATTAGGGTCTAGTTTAAAAACGACTTTGTCTTTGTGAACGGTAAGGAAGGGAGGAGGCCTCCTTAAGGCAGCTAACTCACTGACTGCGGGCCCATGAGAAAATAGATTTCTCTATAAAGTCGTGTTTGGCAGCAACTGCAGCTAAATGCACTTTAATAGAGGAGTTAGAAAGATGATGTTCCTTTAAATGTAATAAGTATTCCAAAACAATGTGTGGGAGCAGGATAGTGGGTTGATATTCCTTTGTGATTTCCACACAGAGCACCTGAGCCACTTATGCCTATATGTTTGTAGAGTTGATTGTTTTCTAGAGTTGTTTATGGATTTGAGTGACCTGAGGAGGTACATTCTCTACACCTGCCCCATGTAACTTACTGCACCTCGTCCAACATCAGTTCAAGAATGGTGGAGAACCAATGTTGTTGTGGCTGGGCTGGTGTTATCAAAATTACCACTGCTCTGTCCTGTTGGATCTTTCAAAGGACATATGTTATGAGCGGGATTGGAGGATAGGCATATTGGAGGTTGAATGACCATGGGATCATGAAGACATCGTCCAAGGTCTGAGGATCTAGACCCCCTCTGGAGCAGAACACTGGCAGTTTTGCGTTTGATTGGGAGGCAAATAGGTTGACATCTGGTTTACCCCAAGAGCGGAAGAGTCAATTTAATACTCCATTGTTCAATGACCATTTGTGCTGAGCTGACAGGGATCTGCTGAGGTTGTCTGCTATGACACTGTCCACTTCAGGGACATGAACTGCCATGAGGTATATGTCATTGTCTACAGACCATTTCCAGATGTCTTCTGCCAGTTTGGACAGTTAGGGTAATGGGCTTCATCTTCTGACTACGTGACTTGGATTTGAAGGCCCTGGCAGTGGGCTCCCCATCCTGTATTTGATGCTTCTGTCATTACCATTATCTGGGGTTGAGGGAGGTAGAACAGCATTAACTTGAGCATGTGCTTTCTTATTGACCACCATAGTAGAGTGTTTATTCTTCTTCTGAGGATCGTGACATTTGAGTGTAATGGTGTGAAGCTGGGAATGTGGTTGGAAATGACCCAGCGCTGGTAATGTTGGAATTGAAGTCAAGC
Organism: Sphenodon punctatus; assembly: GCA_003113815.1. NCBI lineage: Eukaryota > Metazoa > Chordata > Lepidosauria > Sphenodontia > Sphenodontidae > Sphenodon > Sphenodon punctatus. Next base: position 1,100,558 of record QEPC01000931.1, on the reverse strand, counting down.
ATACAGTGTGAGCAGTGTGGTTGAGGTGAGATGACCCATGAGCCTTAGGAAGTATCTGATGGTGTGCCTTCAGCAGATTTGGAAAGTTCAAATAGTGTCTCGTGTAGGAGCAAGCCTGCTGTATGGTATGAAGATCTTTTGAACTGGAGAATGAAAGTGTTGGTTTGAAAGCTAACTTTTTGTTTATTATAAATCCCAGCTGTTGAAGGAGATTAATAACTATCGTCAAGTTGTCCTGGAGCTGTGATGTCTTTATTCAAATCAAAATACTTTATTGCGTGGCCACAGGCCATTGCAGCAGACAAACAAATACAGTAATAAATACAAAAGAATATCAGACAAAAACTAGCAATATTATTATTGTAAAGCCCAAACGGGACAGAACCTCCTATTGAATGCTATTAAACAGTAGGGATCCAATAATCAGGCAATTCCATTTGGCGTTGTTAATGATATATAGCCTAAGAACAGCTTTCTAAAATGGGCAGCCTGCAACAAGAATGCAGCAACACTCTTTGTCACATTAGGGTCAGAGCTGTCCAGGATTAAAGCTAGGTGGGCTTGATCGGTCCTGCCTGGCTATTTCTCTAAGAGGGAACCCAGGAGCTCCTGACATGGCCCATCATATAGATGACAGTGAAAGATTATATTCCCAATAGACTCAACCGATTGTTTATCAAATGGGCATAATCATTCAGTATACGGAAACCCCAATATCCGTCCCTCCAGGATACTGGAGGGAAAGGCATTGAATCGGGCACAACAAAACAATTGTTTTGCCCTTCCAGAGATAGAGGCAGTAAGATAGGAAGCAACCTGCCCCATCTCTGGAATGAACATCAAATAGTCCCGAATGCGAGGGGCCAGCCTAATCCTACTGACCTCCAACTGGCGACCTATATCTTCAGAACGGGAGAGCACCTCCTTCCTAAGGGAGGCAAAAAGTTTGTGCTGAAGGTATTCTGGAGAAATACCCATTTCTCTTAACTGCTCCTCAACCATTGAGGACCACTGGTCTACAAACAGGTCTTCCAGAACACCCCTTAGTAGAGGTGAACTCTGTCCCTATCGCAGTGTCAGCCAAAATTTCAAGGCAGCCTCCTAAGCAACCTGGGACCATGGTTTTTGGCCCAGCTCTGATCGAATGGCAGCTAAAGGGGTGCCTCACGGAGCTCCCAGGAGCTTCTGCAGAAATTTGGATTGGGTCCTATCCACTTGATGGGAAAAAGAAGGAGCCCATAATTCGGCCCCATAGAGGAGCTGGGCCCTGGCCTTGCTAGAATAGACCTGGAGGGCTGGAAGGACCGCCATCCTTCCCTGTTTGGCAAAAAGTTTACTGGTTGACTGAGCAGGGGTCTGAACTGCTCTAAGACCTCTGTTGATGTGCTCCTGCCAGGAGCCAGACCTGTGGAACAAAATGCCCAAATAGCGAAACGCCTGTACCTGCTGAATTGGAAAACCCTCAACAGACCAAATCTGAGTTTTCACTCTAGAGGAGAAGACCAATATTTTGGACTTTTCATGGTTTATACTTAGATGATTCTCCTGGCAGAATGCTGCAAAGGCTTGGAGCTGTCACTGAAGCCCCACCCAGGTCTGCAATAAAAACGCTACGTCATTGGCATAGCATAAGCAGCCGACGGCGCGCGTGGCTAATTTTGGTGGAAAAAAGCGAGGGTCGGCCATGGCAGGGATGATGTCGTTGACGAAGTAATTGAAAAGTACAGGGGCCAAGACGCATCCCTGCCTGACGCCCAGAGAGGTAGAGACTGTGTGTGTGTGTGTGTGTGTGTGTGTGTGTAATGTGGCCATATTGATCCATTTTAATCACTAGGGATGAATGGGCATGGAGCGAGTAAATCAGGGCCAGTAAACGTTTGTCAATAGATGAGGCCAGAAGCTTTCTCCAAAGGGCAGTCCGATCCACCGAATCAAAGGCTGCCCTGAGGTCAAGAAAAGCCACGTAAAAGGCCCCATTACGTGCCTTGTACTTGGCAGCTAGATGTTGAAGGACAAAACAATGTTCGATCGTAGAACGGCCCTGCTGGAACCCAGCCTGTTCTGGAGAGATGACCTTAGCCTGCCCCATCCAATCCGCCAGTTTCCCTAAAAGATATTTGGAATACACTTTTGATACTACAGACAAAAGGCTAATAGACCTGTAGTTTGCCGGGTCAGTTTTAGGCCCCTTTTTATATATAGGAACTACTATAGCCTTGTTCCAGGCCCCAGGAATCAAGCCAGTGTTGTTAATGGCGGTAAGTAATACAGCCAGAACTGGCAGCCACCAGTCCTTATGCGCCTTAAGATATTTGGCTCGTATGAGGTCCAGGCTGGGAGCATAATTGTTTCGAAAGGACTCCACTACTGCCTCAATTTCCTCTTCCTGGACCGGGGGCCAAGCAGGGGCTTCCCTAAGCCTATGCAACAAGCTATCCCATTTCTGATCCTTAGCTCCTCCAGGGGGGTTATATAATTCCTCAAAGTGTGTCATCCAAGTTGATGAGGGGAGTGGCGAGGCAGATGTTTTCTGCTTCCCTTCAGTGGAGGCGTTGACCAAATGCCAAAAAACCCTTGCGTCCCCTGCGGAAGCCGCCTGCAAAAGAGCTTTCCACTGAACCTCCCAGAAGTCCCTCTTTTTGTTATTAATCAGAATCCTGTATTTAGTCCTGAGGGCTGTATATTGGGGGGGGGGGGGGCAGAGTAGTCACCCGACTCCTTCTGTATTCAATATACAAATTTTTCAATTCAATTCTAGCCAGCCCGCATTCTTTATCGAACCAAGGCTGGTTTATTTTTGAAATTGTAGAGACAGGAGCCTGTTTCAGCCCTTGAATATATGCCCTCAGATCCGAGGTTAGGTGATCATACAGCTCGAGTGTCTCGACAGGACTATTAGAGGATATCAACTTCTCACGAAGAGAAGCAACGGGGCCAAGATTCAAAATCCCTCAGTGCATATGACAGCCCCTCCTTCCAGCATGGGGCTCATACAGTGTCAAACTGTTCCATGTTGGAGTCCATCATAGTCAGGGCCCCGATTCTTCCGCGGAATTTTTAAAAAAATTCCGCGGGAGTCAGGGGCCAATTCTGCGCCTCGGCGCGATTTACCATGCGGGGGGGGGGCTTGGTTTGCCTCCTCCTCCCCCCGCACTGGTAAAACCTCAGGGCCTCCCCTCCCCAGCTGCCGGGGCTTGCCCTCCCCAGCTGCTGGGGCGTGCTTGACTCCCACCCCCCCCAAAAAAAACCCAAAAGGAATTGTCTTACCAGGGACGGCAGCAGCAGCTGCTCCGTCCAGCGCGCTCGTACTTCCTGCTCGTACTTCCTGGCCCCTCCCGACGGGGCCTCTCAGGGCGACGCAGCCGGATGACGTCATCTGGCTGCGTCGCCCTGAGAGGCCCCGTCGGGAGGGGCCAGGAAGTACGAGCAGGAAGTACGAGCGCGCTGGACGGAGCAGCTGCTGCTGCCGTCCCTGGTAAGTTAATTAATTATCTAAAGGGGGTGCCTCCCCCCCTGGCAACTGGGGAGGCTGGGGAGGGGAAGCCCCGAGGGTTTTTTCATTCCCCTCCCCTCATGGAATCTCCTGCCCCGCGTCCCCGCAGCGCAGGCTGGAAATTCTGCGCTGGGGTAAGCGGGGCAGGAGATTCCGCGGGGGGAGGGGAATTCCACGGGAAATCTGCGATTCACAGACCCGCGTTTCCCTCGGGGCCCTGATTATAGTCTCTGGAATCTGCGAGGTGTCCGAACGTAGGACTGGGATAGAAAAAGAAAGTTCCAGAGGAAGATGGTCCCCAACCAACGGAGGGCCCAGGGCGAAATCTATAATATGGGGAAGAACACCAGTCGATACCAAAAAGAAATCTACTACACTGGGGCCCTGATGTCTAATAAAGGTAAACTCTCCCTCAACATCCTTAAAGCCTGAGCCATTTAGAGCATAAAGCTCTTGGGCCACCAATAGCTGGGCTAGTCAGATCCCTGAGGAGTTAATGCCATGGTCTTTGGATCTCCTAGGACCCAAAAAGTTTATTGGAACATATGTCTGGCCTTCACAGTTTAAGGTCATAGCCTGATCATCTGAACCCATATGGGCACTGAAATCACCAGCTAGAATAATTAGACCATTGGGGTATTTAGAAGACAACTCCTCCAATAATTGGTTCAACCTATCCCACATAGAGGTCCGGAAAGAACCAGCGTTACAAGGTGGAATATAAAGTGTCATAATTATAAGTATTAAGGAGGCAAGCCTAACAACCAACCCCAGTAACAGCTGGGGAAGCACTATATTCTCAATGACCTGGAAAGATATATTTTGTGACAAAAAACAACAAAAACCCCCACATGGCCTGCCCCTGGGCATCCAATGGGTTGCTGGAAGGAAATGGGCAGCGTAACCCTCCAATTCTAAAGGGTCCTTAGACCAAGATTCCTGAATTAAAATAATAGAGAACCCTTTTATATAATGTAAAAAATCAGGATCATTGCAATGCCGTGCCCAGCCTGCAATGTTCCATGAGCATATTTTAAGAGGGCTGACAGGAACTGGGAGGAATAGTCACGTGGCTGGCATCTGATCCTGGCTACCACAACCCCTGGAAGCCATAAGACTATCATCGGTTCTTACCAATAAGGGATCCCGCAATAAAGCTTGCTGAACATCAACCACAAGTGGCTGCAACAGGCCATCCATGAGAGGGGGAAAATTCCCCCTACTCCCATCAGGATCATTGTTGCCATGGGCTCGAGGCTGCTCCTCCCCCCGGCAAAAAACTGTCTGACAACCTGGAGAAGGCTCATCCAACTGGTTAGGTGCCTGCACGGACAGCAACGGGGATCATAAAGGGACCCGACTGTCCTTCCCACTCCCATTCGTGTTCCCAGGACTAAGAGTCATGGGCAGGTCTACCCTAGGGCTTATCAACAACTGTGAAGTTTGGGATACCAGAGGGGGGCTTGCCAACCGTTTGGACACCCGCCTGGGGCCATCCCTGGGTATCAAAATAGGGTCAGGCTTTGGTAAATCACAACTAACAGGCAGGGAAATGGGTGACCTTTCGGCTGAGGCTGTTAACAGAGGGGAGATCTTAGGATTTTTATAAGCTCACACTAAATAGACACCCCTAGCAGCTAAAAGGAGGGCATGTGCCCACAAATTCTCTACTATTGATATTGCGGAGAAATGAACCAATACACGATGGGAAGATACAGATGAAGGCAATAATAAATGACTAACAATAGAACCCGGTTGGATTCGCAGACCCAGGATAGAACCCAAATTCCGTAAAATACAGTACGTGGAGGACCACGCAGGTAAATACCCAGAGGGCAAAGGGACAATATTAAAAAACAGTGCCAGTGGGTCTAACTGCAGGGAGCAAAACTTTTGGCCAACCAAAGGCCTAAAGTCTGTTTCCCTAGGTGCCGACACCCGGGGCCGAAAGTCTTCCTGCAAAACCTGAGTCCCCACTGAAACCAGTGCCCGAGAGAAATCCCTAACAGGCTGGGACCTATCAGCCTTTTGTAATTTCACTACGTCCGTAATGATCCCCAACTGTAGTTTCTGAAGTTCGAGTAGCATATTTATATTCTCTAGTTGGGCATACAGTTTGGAGATTAAATTGCCCACGGCAAAACACTGCTGACCAACCTGCTCCATAAAGTAGTCCATGGTGTTATTGGAAGCAGGTGGGGAGGGTCCCATAGTCTCTATTGATGGTACTAGTGAGATGGACTCAGGGCAGGGAATAGAAACAGGGTTTGGAACATCCAACTCCGATGACACCCCCATCCCCTCTGCCAGGGGCAGCAAGTTCATCAAACTATGCAGGGAGCTAGACTCACCCTGAGCCGAATCCACCGGAGGGCTCCATAGAAAATCTTCCAAGGTTGATTGCCTAACTCGAGTCTGGGAGTGGGTTTCCAGCCCCTCCTTCTTTCTTCTTCGACCCATGGCAGGGGTGGAGAACGCAGAGTTCCAAACAGGGATACTCAGGGCCCGAGGGGGTGGCAGCCCAAGCCCAGCCCGTGCCTAAGGCCGTGCACAAGGGCACAACCTTGGGCGTGGCACACCGGCATGCGCCTACGGCGCTGCCGTAGGCTCAGCGGTGCTTTTGAGGTCCACACTGGGCTGATTAGCGCAGGCGTGATCTCACGACCTGTCAACAGGATTCAGCTGGGGCTCCCAGCGACTCGAGAGGCTCCGGAGGCTGAGACAATTAGGGGCAGTAGGGCTTCGCCAGGCAGCAGGCAGGTTGCAGGTGATAGTAGCCCAGATGGCAGAGCAAACAGGCGGATGGAACAAGCCCTGCCCCTGGGACTCCGCTCCCCTCCAGACCTGGAGCTGTGACTGACATGGAGCTGTTAGAAGCCAATCGTTCAGGTAGGGAAATACGTGGATCTTTTGTCTTCTCGGGGCTGCAGCAACCACCAACACTATCTTGGTAAAAACCCTGGGTGCTGTAGAAAGACCAAAAGGGAGAACTTTCAATTGGAAGTGCATTTCATTAATACTAAATCCAATATATTTTCTATGGTTAGGATGTATAGGTATATTAAAGTAATCATCCTTCAAATCCAGAGTCGCAAACCAGTCATTTTAATTAAAAGATGCCAATAAATTGGGGTTAGTCAACATTTTAAATTTGAACTTTCTGACAAATTTGTTTAACCACCTGAGGTCTAGAATTGGCCTGAGGCCTTTATCCTTTTTAGGTACAAGAAAGTATCTTGAGTAAAACCCTCTGCCTCGATAAGCCTCTGGGACCTGTTTGATTGCTCCTTTATGTAAAAGGGGGAGAATTTCTTCATAACAATGTATCTTGTGGGAGGGGTCCCTAAAGAGGGATAGGGCAGGGGGATTTGTAGGTGGTAGTTTTTTTTAATTGAATGGGATATTCGTATTGGATCATTTCTAATATCAAATGAACTGATGTTATGCTTCTCCATGTTGGTAAAGAGGAAGCTAATCTGGTGGATATATCGATGACTGGTGTAAGGCTTTGGAAGTTATCATTAAACATGAGACTTTTGCTGGGCACACTGGTTATTAACACCCATGCTGGACCTACTTTGCTGGCGCTGGAAATAGTGGGATTGTTGCTGGTAGTATTTTTGATGGTAAGAATGTGTGTTCTATTTATAGGGTTTGCAATAAAATGAAGAAGGTTGATTGGAATACCTTTTTCCTTGTGTTGGGGACAACCCTTAATTTCAAGGCTGTATTTGATGTGGTCTTCACCTTCTCCAGCATCTCGTCCTTAGAACTCACAAAGAGAGTACATCTGTCCGTCAAAAGGTAAGTCCTCTACTTTAGACTTAGTCTCAGGAGCCAGAGCTTAGCCATGCACAGCATTGCTGAGTAATGGCACATGTGACATTTCTGGCACCACAGTCAGCTATATCTTTGACTGCCTTAAGTTGAAAATGGGCCACCATTTGGCCTTCTTTGGGAAGGGCGAGGATGACTTGTCTTACTTGCATTGGAGGTTTTTTGGTGGCTTCTAATGTTTTCTCCAATAAAACATGTTGGTATCATGAGAGGGCACATAGATAATTGCCAATATGCGTGGTAAGCGTGGTGAGGGTCCAGTGCCGTTGGTGTCAATGGAGCAGATGGTGAAGGGTGTTTCTCTCCCATGGTGCTTCCTGGTACCGATTGGGCCAATGGTGCTGTCGGAACCGGAGAAACACTGGGATTTAATGTTGGAGCAGAGTCTGTTTTCTTACTCTTTGAGGGGTCAGAGGAGTCCTTTTGTGTATTAGGCTCCAGTGCGTGGTGCAGCTTTTTATTCTTAGGATTCCACGGTGCTGGGAAAATATTTTTCTTATTGAGATCCTGTCCAGTGTGCCTCACTTCAGCATCTTACTGCTCCCGGTTCCAGGGTGAGTGGTGCCTGTCTGTAACAGTGGTGCTGCTATTCACAGAGACTGCAGCTGCACTACTATGAGTTATTTATTTACTAAAATATTTGATACCCTGCCCCATCTGTCTGGCGTTGGACTAGGGTCGTCAGACCTTACTGGTCCTGCTAGACCTTTCGGCTGCGTTCGACAGTCGATCATGAGGTGTTAGTGACTCGCCTGCGGGACCGTGCTGGGACTAGCAGGACGGTCTTGGACTGGTTTCGTTCATTCCTGGCCGGGAGAACTCACCGGGTGGTCTTGGGGGAGAGTACGTCTTCCCCCGGGACCTCATGTGTGGAGTCCCGCAGGGTGCCATTCTGTCCCCCCTCTTGTTTAACATCTATATGCAGCCGTTAGGGGAGATCGTGAGAGGGTTTCAGGGCATGCAGTGTCATCAGTATGCTGATGACACTCAGCTCTACCTCTCTTTTTCCATCGACCCAGGCCATGCAGTCTCTTTATTTTCCCAGTGCCTGTCAGCTGTGGGGGCTTGGATGAGGTTGAGCCATCTGCAGCTGAATCCTGACAAGACAGAGGTGATGTTGGTGGGTGAGGGCTTGGGGGTCCTGGGGGTGGTTGAATCTCCTCGGGGGGTGTGTGTTTCGCCCTCCCATGGTTTGCAGATACGGAGTCTGGGTATGCTCCTCGATTCACGGCTCAGCCTGGAATCTCACGTTGTGGCCATGGCAGGGAGTACGTTTCAGCAGTTACATCTTGTCTGGCGGCTTTGGCTGTATCTCTCAGACACTGACCCCGCCACTGTCATCCATGCCTTCATCACCTCGAGGCTGGATTACTGCAACACGCTCTACGTGGGCCTGCCCAAGAAGCTGGTCCGGAGGCTGCAGCTGGTGCAGAATGCCGCGGCCCGTCTCCTTACTGGGGCGGGCCACAGGGAGTACATGAGGGAGCACAGTGTTCTGGGCTCTGCACTGGCTGCCTATAAAGCACTGGGCTAGGTTCAAGGTGCTGGTTTTGACCTTTAAAGCCCTTCACGGCCTGGGACCTGGCTATCTGCGGTATCGCCTCACTCCCCATGTGCCCGTGCGACCCCTGAGATTGTCCGTGGGAACCTTTTCGGACGTTCCCCGGGTGAGACGGGTGGCCACTGATGTGAGATCTTTTTCGGTGGCTGGTCCCGTGCTGTGGAATTCAGTCCCGGAGGAGGCTCGGTTGGCCCCCACCCTCCTGTCGTTTTGAAGTTTGTGTAAGACCTGGCTGTTCCGCCAGGCTTTTGGTGAGGGGTAGGGTGGGGGGGGTAGGGTTTGGGAGGGAGGGTGAGTTTTATGATTTGTTTTAAAATCTGTTTTTTCATTGTTAAATCCGAACTGCCTTTGGGCAGGAGGGGCGGGATACAAGTTTTGAATGAATGAATGAATGAATAAATAAATAAATAAATCCTGCCTATGGCAGCTCGGAACAGCTTACAAAATAGATCAAAATACAGAAATAACAATAAAATTCAACAATTAGCATTAAAACCTACAGTCCAAAGGTAAACGCCCGCATCCCTCCCCCCAACGCATACACCCCTCACCCCGCTTCCTCACCAAATGCCTGCCGAAAAAGCCAGGTTTTACAGTGTTTCCGGAAGGAAAGAAGATCCGGGGACACGTGGACATTGACCAGGAGGGAGTTCCACAGTCTTGGGGCAGCCACTGAGAACACCCTCCCCATCGTTGTCACCAGGCGCACATGGGGGACTTTGAGAAGGGCACCGCTGGCCGACCACAGCAGACAATCAATCCAGAACCTGGGAAGACAGGTGGTCCCGCAGGTAGGTGGAGCCCAGACCGGGAAGGGCTTTATAGGTGAGAACCAACACCTTAAATCAAGAAGACAATAGGCAGTGAACGCAAAACCGGTGTTATATGCTCACAGCAACCCATTCCCGTCAGAAGACGGGCTGCCGCATTCTGCACTAGCTGCAGTCTCAGAGCCATAGTCCAACCTTGAGGTGATGAAGGCATGGATGACAGTGGCCAGGTCCGAGTCTGAGATATACGGCCGTAACTGACAGACCAGGTATAATTGGCAAAACGCACTCCTCATAACAGCTGCCACCTGGGCATCCAGGAGGAGCTGTGAATTGAAGAGCACTCCCAGACTACGAACCTGATGGACCAGTTGTGTGAAATGCACATCATGAACACTCAGATCCTTAGAACAATATGATCTAACGGTGTGAAATGTGGTGGGAGGGTCGCTTGGGCAAGATGTGCAATCTGTCCAAATTTGCACGAAAGAACACAATTCACTAATGACTACTTTTATAAATATATACATATAAAAACCTAAGCCTAATTGTTTTTTAACTATAAAACAATCAAAAACTATTAAAGTCTTAAAACTAACACTATCTAATAAAAGTCTATTTGTTTCTTTTTAGGAAAAGGCTCATGGAACCACAGAGAAGAGAGAAAGAGGAGAGTCTGCTTCAGTCACTAAAGAGCAACATGGTTGAAGGAACTGAGGAGAACGCAGTGCCCTGTCTCTTATATAACCTCATACTGGTGCATCTGACTCAAAGCGCCAGGAAGAGGTAGGGACGCTCCAGAGCTTGGGACTGCTTTGCAAAAATTCACAGAGACAGGCTGCGGCAGGCACACCCAATGATTGGGAATGCATGCAGTCACCCCTTTGATTTAACTACTTTTACATACAGATAAGTGCATCATTCCACTCCTGGTCTGTGGTAATTGACCTAACCTTGGTAGCAGTCCTTGGAAGACTCTTCGGTAACATGCAACAGTAGGGGTGCCAAGAGATTGGAATGATGTCAGAAATTTCAACATGGCATGGATTATCCATGGGCTTATCATTACATTTGGGAACATTTACATCCTATCACTGCAGTGAAGAGGGTTCAGGATCTTGCCTTGCCACCAGCCACCACAGTGGCCACAGTGAGGGGGCTGAAACAGCTGGAATTTCAATTGTCTCATAAAATGCAATAAAGCAAAATAAAAGGGTAGTGCAATAAAGCGCAGTACAGTATGGCAATAACTGTGCAGGAGACAACAGTGGAGTATGGTACAGGACTGGAAAATATAATACAGTACAATGGGGTGCAGTAGAATATGGAAAGAATGTTTCAGTGCAGAAAACCATGACACAAAGAAGTGTGGTAGAGCACTACAGTGCAGAATATTATGGTATCGTGTCGCAGCAAAGTATGGTATCGTGTGCTACATTGCAGTATAATTATAGAGCTGCTATTGCAGCTCTATAGTTGTGTGAAATGCACATCATGAACACTCTGATCCTTAGAACAATATGATCTAATGGTGTGAAATGTGGTGGGAGGGTCGCTTGGGCAAGATGTGCAATCTGTCCAAATTTGGAGAGAATCTGTTAAAAATGGCAGAGACACAGCAGTCTGAAAATCTGAGGTAAAAGCAGAAAATCACTATTGTGACTTTTTTTGCTCATTGGTAGCTAGCGTACTGAAGGGTACAAAGCAAGAGATAGGTGTTCTGGACCTCAGAATATGCTTCTAGTTATTGCTTGCATTTAGTTTTTTAAATTCAAAGTTGTAATTCTGAAGTTTGAATTTGGTATAAAACCCTTTGGGAAAAGGTCTTGGAATGGGCCACAAGAGTGGGGAGGCATCTGTGCTGATCCAGGCGGGTGAGGCTGGGAACAAGAGGGGTGGGGAAGCTGTGCAGGGACAGGCAGATGGGAGGGGCTGGGAATGGCCAGAGGGGGTGGCAGCATCTGTGCCAGGCTGAGCAGGTGGGACTGGGAGGGGCAGAGGTGCAGGGCTGTGGTAGTTGGGATGGGGTGAAAATGGGTGAGTGGGGGAAAAGGGAACTGTGAGGGGCCAGGAACAGGCAGGTAGGGAAGGCGGCATCTGTGCAGAGGCGGGTGTGTGGAGTTGGGAGGAGGAGGGGTGGGGACATCAATGGTTGAGGTTGGTATTGAGGTAGCAGGGGGAATTTCAGTGCATTCTCATTTTAAAACCCAGGGAAACGTTTGGACTAAAAACCATTCAGTTTAAGAGGGGAGTTAAGGTGGACATTAAAAAACTTAAGCATCAAAAAGCATAGAAATTGAAAGTTAAGGCCTTCCCTTCAACTCCCACATCATATAAGCAGTAAAGATGTTGTGCAGTCTCACACATTGTGCTCGCTTATAACTCAGACTTCATGAACCCACACTTTGCCTTGGTCTTTCAGACCCAATACTCTTCCTCTGCATAAATTTATCTCTACCTAACCATGTCAAAACCCCTCCATAAATGTTTAAACTATCTAGTATCATTTTATTGCAATGATTTATGAAGAAACGAGGAAAGAAAAGTTACCCCTCCCCATCTTGCTTCCCTGTGCCTCAACATTGTTAAATTTAACTGTTAAATTGGAGCAGATTCAAAGGAGGAGGGTGGGGGAATGATGATGATAAAGGCTTTGGAAAGCAAGTCTTATGAGTTTGAAGGTACTGGGTATGTTTAATCTAGCAAAGAAATTATGGGGAGACATGATAGCAGTCTTCAAATATCTAAAAGACTGTCACCAAGAAGATGGCAAGGAACGGTTGTGCATTTCTAAAAAGAGCAAAACAAGAAATAATGGGCTCAAAACAGGAAGGTAGATTTCTGTAAGATATCAGGAATAAAATTCGAATGTTCACAATTCTCTTCACAACCTTGCTCCTCCCTACCTCTCTGCACTTATCGCCCTCCATGCTCCAGCCCGTACACTTGGCTCCTCCTGTGTCCCTTCTCTCACCCTTCCACGCCTTCCCTGCTCCCCTAAGCGCCTTCGTCCCTTCTCACTTGCTTCCCCCCATGCCTGGAACTCCCTCCCTGTCCACATCCGCCTTGCCCCCTCCCTTCATACCTTCAAATCTCTCCTTAAAACTCACCTCTTTCGCTCTGCTCTGTCTGACTCTTTATCCTGCTGAGCCACTATTCCTATACCTACGATCGGTTTACCCTTATCCTTGCAACATGGACCTGCCTGCTGTCATTCTCATCGTAACCAAGCCAAGTACGTGCACTTGAGACCTCGCATCTTCATGAATGTTAGACCCCTTGTCTCTCCCTCTGTTCCCCTTCCTAAGTCTCTCCCCCAGCTCCTGTCTCTCAGATTGTAAGCCCTAGGGGCAGGGACCATGTCTATTTTATTACTTTGTAAAGTGCCAGGTACACTGCTGGCACTATATAAATGTTTGTTAATAATAATAATAAATAATAATAATAATGTAAGAGCTCTTCAGCGATGAAGAAAGTTGCCTAGGGAGGCCATAGGCTCTCCATTACTGGAGTTTTTTTAAAAAACAACACCTGGTAGCCATCTGTCAGGGAAGGTGCAGTTATAGTAATCCTGCATCTAAGCAGAGAGTTGGACTAGATGACCCTAAAGGTACCTTCCAACTCTGGCATTCTATGACTCTACAATTCAAAGTTGCAGTGCACTTTGACGGATCTTGCCCCCCCACCCCGCCACTACCTCAGGTATTAATCATGTTAACTCAGCACCCTTCCACAGCTCAGCATAATTGAAATTCTATAACAAGAAAGACAGATGTTTATACCACTAGGCCAGCTATGTCCCAGAAACCTTATTGCCATATATAAATTATTAATTATTATTATTATTATTTTCCATTATAATCTTACATTTCAATCTTTCTTTTAAGATCTTTCCTTTTCCATAACTCTAGGGTAGGTTCAAAACAAGGACTCTGACTATAAACAAATCTCCAGAATCAAGGAGGACGAACAGATGATGGTACCGAGTCCTATGGTAAGCCAGTGCTTTCAACCAGCCCCCTTCAGTATCTGGAGGTGACAGTAGATTCTCTGATAAGAATCCCAAAGGAAGTAGAGTGTTTTTATCATCATGTCGTCAGCTCTGGAAGAAATTGCGGAAATGGGGACATCACTAGCACCCACCACTGTCAATCCATTCCCCCAACACTCACCCTATCATCAGTTCAGTTGGGTGCTCTTACATAAAATACTGAATTCACATAAAATAATGTATTCCCATCAATTACTGGGAATGTGGAACCTGGTGTGTAAGGGAAAAATTCTCCTGGATATTGCTGCGAGTCTCCTATGGCAAAGAGTGTTCAATAACATGCCCTGCAGCTGAAGGGTGCAAAAAGGAAGCATGCTTAACATGCTCCTTTTTCTTTATTTTGATGCCTCCTTTTTATTTATTATCAAAAGCATACAGAGGTAGTGCCAGTTTGGGAACCAGAAACCTCTGAAGAGTCTGCAATAGTGGGGGATGCCAGTCTGCATCCATTGGAGCCATCACACATCCAGGTGTAGGCTGTGACTCATGCAAACTCTGGTTAAGATGGTGTTAACTGTGGTCAAGATATGCCATCTTAGCAAGGAGACTGACTAGACTCCTAGCCTGCTCCCTGTAAGCTCTAGCAGAGATCAACTGGCAGACTGTGCAGCAGGAGATAGGAGAATTGGTTACCTACCTTCGTGAATTCCTTTCTCTCTTACTCTCCTGATCCTCCTCCGCTGGGTAGCTCTGCTGATGGCCGATAGGAGGCAGATGACTTCATTTATTTTATGAGCATGCGCGCCAGGAGCTACCCGGTCCCTCAGTCCATAGTATAGCCGAGTGCCCCTGTAAGTAGTATCACCTGACGAAACATAACTTCAGGAGAAAAACTGTAATACCTTAAGAACATAATATTAAGAATCAGTTGAACTGGGACCCAACATGGTCAAAAAGTTAAAAAACAGTTGTATAAATGAGATGCTGAGTGCTGTACGGCAGGGAGGGTCGGAGGAGGATCAGGAGAGTAAGAGAGAAAGGAATTCACGAAGGTAGGTAACCAATTCTCCTTTCTCCTCTTACCTCCTTCTCCTCCTCCGCTGGGATGTACCAGAGCCAAATCCCTCCTCTACGGGTGGGAGCCGACAGCACTGGGAGCATCCAGTACTGACTGCAGTACCCGTCTGCCAAAGGCAGCCTCAGCTGACTGAAAAATATTGATCTTATAATGCCTTATGAAGGTATGTGGGGACGCCCATGTTGCGGCTCTACAAATCTCCTCGTAGGAGGCTTGTGCCTTAAAGGCGTACGAAGTGGCCGCACTGCGGACAGAGTGGGCCCAGATCTGTAAGGGGGGAATCCTCCCGCCGGCCCTGTAGGCTTCAATAATGGCCTGCTTTACCCATTTAGATAACAAGGTCTTAGAAGCCTTGAGACCCTGAACGGCCGGTCGGGTGTTAACAAAAAGGGCCGTGGATTTACGAAAGGCCCGGGTCCTGGACAAATAAATTTTTAGCGCCCGTCTGACATCCAGTTTGTGCCAAACTTTCTCTTTTTGGTGAACAGGGTTGGGGCAAAAAGATGGAAGCACCAACTCCTGGGACCTGTGAAAATAAGAATTTACCTTCGGGATGAAGGCCGGGTCCAACCTGAGAACGACCGAATCTGGCCGAAAAATGCAAAAATTGTCCTCCATTGACAGTGCACTCAGCTCCGAAACTCTTCGAGCTGACGTGACCGCCACTAAGAAGACTGTTTTTAGCGTTAGAAGGTACAAGGATATATGTTTTAGGGGCTCAAAAGGAGGTCTTGTCAGTGCCTCTAAGACCAAATTTAGATTCCAGGAAGGCACCCGGTGAACAACAGGAGGAGACAGGAGCCTGGCCGCCCGGATGAATCTCCGGACATGTGCGTGCGAGGATATAGGCCTATTAGTTTCAGCTCTCAGGACAGAATCGAGAGCAGCTGCTTGCCTAGCTAAGGTATTGGCCCTGAGTCCCTTGTCTAGTCCCTGCTGTAAGAACTCTAATACTTGTGGAACTCCTGCCTGTCTAGGGTCCAAGTCTTTTTGCCTTGACCAGTTAGCAAAGGTTTTCCATGTGCTTTGGTATGTCCTTCTAGTGGCTGGTTTTCTAGAACTTTGAAGGGTATCAAGAACTGGTTCCGAATAACCCCTTCGTCTTAGCGCAGCGCGCTCAATCGCCAGGCTGTCAACTGCAGAGTCTGGACGTCTGGGCAGGATATCGGACCCTGACGAAGAAGGTCTGACAGTAGAGGAAGTTTTCTGTACTGGCCTTGACTCAGTTGGATGAGCTCCGAGAACCAGGGCCTCCTGGGCCACCAGGGAGCGATCAGAACTAGGAGTGCCCTTTCCCTGCGTGCTTTCGCGATGGTTCTTAGAAGTAGCGGAAACGGAGGGAACGCATAGAGCAGCCCCTTTGGCCACGGCTGGTTCAGGGCGTCGATTGCCTCCGCCTCCTGGCATGGTTCCCGTGTCATGAAGCGGGGCAGCTGGGCGTTGTTCCTCGAGGCAAACAGGTCGATGACAGGAAGTCCAAACCAACTCACAATGCTCTGGAACACTGTCTCGTTGAGCATCCACTCGTGAGGCTGTAATACCTGGCGGCTGAGCCAGTCCGCTGTTGTGTTGTCTTGGCCTCTGATATGGAGTGCTTTCAGAGAAGGTACATGGGATTGGGCCCACCTGAATAGACGCGTTGCTTCCCGATGTAGTTGGAGCGACCGGGATCCGCCCTGATGGTTGATATATGCCTTGGCTGTGGTGTTGTCGGTGTAAATGAGCAGGTGGCGATTGGTCCCGGAGGGGAAGATGTGTTGAAGGGCCAGACGAATGGCCTTCAGCTCCAGGAAGTTGATTTGTTGTTTCGCGTCCTGGGGAGACCATAGTCCTTGCACCGATCGCGTCGTCGTGTGCGCCCCCCAGCCTGTTAAACTGGCGTCTGTTGTGATTATGTCCCTCGGAGGGTCTGTGAGGGGAACCCCTTGTAAGAAGTGTGCGGGATCTAACCACCAGGACATTGAGTTTTTTAAATGTCCTGGTATGAGTACCCAGGGATTCAGCCCGCTTGTGAGCTCTCGCTGAAAAGGAGCTAGCAGCTTCTGCAAGTGACGAATGTGGAACCTGCCCCATGTCACCTGGGCTGTGCAGGAGACTAGCAGCCCCAGGAGTGAAGCGAGTGTCTTGAGTCTGAGGCGATGTGATGATCTGAGGGCTCCCACCAGCTTCCTTATCTTCCGTGCCCTGTCCGGTGGCACGAACGCGCGGTCGGAGCTGGTATCGATGACTATACCCAGATGCTGAAGTGTCCTTGTCGGAGTCAGATGGCTTTTCTCCATGTTGACGAGAAAACCGTGCTGTTTCAGATAGAGAATAGTTCTGTTGAGGTCCTCTATGGTCTTCTCCGGTGACTGGGCTCGGATCAATAGATCGTCGAGGTAAGGATGAATATGAATGCCCTCCATCCTGAGGTTCGCCACCAGGGGGATCAGCACTTTGGTGAAAGTCCTGGGGGCTGAGGATAGTCCGAAAGGAAGGGCTCGAAACTGCCAATGGTGGTGGTTGTAGGCGAAGCGTAGCCACTTCCGGTAAGTCGATTTGATTGGGATGTGGAGGTAAGCATCCTGTAAATCCAGGGACACCATCCAGTCGAGTTTGTGAATGCTGTGACAAATGGAGGCCACTGTCTCCATCTTGAATCTTTTCTTTGTCACGTGATGATTCAGGGCCTTCAGATCTAATACTGCTCTCCATTTCCCAGTCTTCTTTGCCACCAGGAAAAGAATGGAGTATAGCCCTGAGAACTGTTGAGTAAGTGGCACCTTTTCTATTGCCCTGGTGTCGTGTAGTCTCTTGATTTCGTCCCTCATTGCGTGATGTTTTTCTGGATCCCTTGAAGCGGGGGAGATCAGAAATCTGCTTGGGGGGGGCAGTCGAATTCGATAGCGTATCCCTGTCCCACGCAGGATAGGACCCAGGCGTCTGAAACCGAGCGAGCCCACACCTCGTGGAACAGTTGAATCCTGCCCCCGACCTGCTGGGCGGAGTAGTCAGGAGTCCTGCCTGGGTTGAGTGGCAGGGGGGCCTCTTGATCTGCGCCTGTCATACCTGCCTGAGCGGAAGCCCCTGCCTCTGCCCCTGAAGGCAAAGTTGGTAGCATACGCCCTCTGTGCCGGTGCTTGGAATTTTCTGTATGGGGCTGAGAAGCCCCTGAAGCGAAAGGGCTGCTGTCTAAAGGAACCCCTTTTACTGGATAGCTGTTGGAGGGTCTTAGTCTTATCCTTGCTGGACGCCTCCTCCAAGACCTTCTCCAGGCACACACCAAACAATTTAGAGCCTTTGTATGGGGAGGCAGTAAGCAAGTTCTTTGCGGTGACATCCCCGTCCCATGAGCGTAGCCATAGCCTACGCCTAGCGGCCACATTGTTGGCTACAGATCTGGCTGACCAAGTTAAATTATCGGTGGTCGCGTCTGCTAAAAAGGCGGCCGCCATGTGGACTCTGGAATTTAACCTTTGAGCCTTACCCTCTGATATTTCTGGATCTTGGAGCTCTTGGAGCCAAGCGAGCATGGCTCTGGAAACATAAGAGGACGCTATTCCTATCTTTAGGGCCGCCGAAGTAGTTTCTGAGGCCTTCTTAAGAGCAGTATCCACCGCTCTATCCGTAGCGTCCCTAGGATGGCAATCCCCCTCAGTGGGGAATACCGTGTGTCTAGCTAGGGAAGCAGCTCCTGCGTCCACTTTAGGTGAACGGAACAAGGGGTCCTTCCTCCTGGAGAAGGAGTAAAGGGTATCCTGAGCCCTATTCATTTTAAAACTCTTATCAGGCTGCTTCCACTCTTGCAGTACCAGCCTCTCGAACGCCTTGTCTAAGGGAAGGCCCTGGTCTCTGCCATGAATCGATGGGATATATTGGCGGGTTTCCTCCTCCTGGGAGTCAGAGGAGTCCCGTTTAGGAGGTTTCTCCTGCAACTGCAGAGTTTTTATAACATGAGAGATAAGTTCATTCCTGTACTGTCCAGGAAATTGCCTCTCTCCATCGGTGGTATCCGAGGTTTGTTCGACCCATTCGCCCTCCTCTAAATCGGAGTGAGTTTGCTCAGATCCTGAGGAAGGTACAGACTCGGTCTGCCTATGCTCAGAAAGGGCCTGGTTCAAATCAATATGTTGGCCCTCTTGATCACTCTCAGCTGAGGACTGAATGGTGTGACGAGTGTCACCTGAGGGGCGTCTAGGTCTCTTCTTGGGGGTACCAGAAGTCCCTGCCTTGGACTTAGCTAGAGACTTGGTATGCCTCTTTCTGCTTGGTCTAGGTAACTTCCCCAGGGTAGCCAGGATCTCTCCAATAGATTTCTCTATGGAGGCTAGGCGTACTTGCGTGTCTTGCTCCTGCGAAGGGGCTGCCACTGTCGGGGGGGTGGCCCCGAGGGGGGGCTGTCCCGTGCTCATGGCCTGTTTAAGGAGAGATAATAGGAAGTAGTCACACAAGGAAAAATCAGTCACTTAAGGGTTAACTCGCCTCCTGAGGGAGCCCAGATGAGCTGTCTCCGCTCTGGGAGAGGAGGGGCCACATAGAGGCTGTTACTAGGGAGAAAGACAAGCAGCGCTGCCTCTGCCCTGTAGGGGGCCGTCACGTGCTGTTGCTAGGCAGTAAAAAGGCAGAAGTGCTGCCTCTGCCCTGTAGGGGCCATCACGTGCAGTTACTAGGCAGTTATGTCCCTCGTGTAGGGGCCCTGCGTGAAAATACTGGCCGAGGGAGACTCCGAGGCCCAGCCGCGCTGTCCCCGAGTTCCCTGCCTAGGGCTTATTTTTATTTTAGGCCATTTCGCCCCCATATGCTCTCGGGTGTGGCCGCGCCACCCCGGAGTCTATTTTTGTCTTATTTACATGCTCTTCCACTTTGCCCTCAGGGTTTTCGCGGGTGCGGCCGTGCCGCCCCGGAGTTACCCCTTTCTTATTTATCTTCCTTATTAATTATATTTATTAGATTTATTTGATTCATTTGGCCCCAACGCTCTCGGGCGCGGCCGCGCCGCCCCGGAGCTGAACTGTCGGCAGGCGGGGGGGGGAGAGAAGAGGCATGCTTTCACGCCGTTTCTCTGACCGTTTCTTTCTTGGCCTTTTTCCCTCACCTGCCAAGAAGCAAAACTGAACTTTCTTTTTCTTTTTCTGAGAGTGTCGAGCTTCCGCGGAACGCGTCCTACCGGCCGAGGCAGATGATAAGACTGAGGGACCGGGTAGCTTCTGGCGCGCATGCGCATAAAAGAAATGAAGTCATCTGCCTCCTATCGGCCATCAGCAGAGCTACCCAGCGGAGGAGGAGAAGGAGGTAAGAGGAGAACAGGCATTCTGTGTGGGAGGTAAAGTTGGGGGGAGTCCCAGTGCACCCCACTCCATATGATGCCATCTTCTGCAAAGCTATGCATTGAAAAATCAAGGAAGAAGTGTCCCAGGAGCTATCTCTCTGGACCAGCAGGTCATGAACAAATCAAGGGGCTAAGCTGTAGGTTGCGGAAGCTTCTGCAAAGTCAATGCAGTTGAGAGAGAGCAGCACTCTGGCCACAGCTACAGAGAATGGGCTGGACATGTTGGGGCAATGCAACTATATACAGAGAGGTCTAATGATATCACTGCTCTTGGGCAGGGACCACATCTATCTTATTCTCTGTAAAGCGCCAGGTACATCGCTGGCGCTATATAAAAGCTTATAATAATAAATAAAATAATAATAATAATACAGGAGTATGCCAGTCAGTTCTGGGAACTTTATGTTAGCAGCACAATACTCAGTGTTCTGTATGCACTGAGCCCCTCAAAGAAGACGAGATTATAAAAATGGTAATATTTGAAAATAACTTGCTTTATGTTTTTCACTTACAGCAAAGTTGCTCTGTGCTGCATAATGTAAAGGCGTAGCCCCTTGGCTATCAGATGGTATGGTACCAGACTTGTTTCTTTCTAAGAGGAGATGGACAATCTGGGCATGGCCTGAGAAAAAAAGAAGAAACTAACATAAGAATATTGTATATTGCATTCCAGTGCTTTGTCCCAGAGGCCTCACTCTGCAGCTCTGAAACAAGCAGTGTCCAGTTCATTAGGTCCCCTCCCAGAGACTAATGAATCTAACTGGATTTTAGCACTCTCTGGGGCATATACCCACTGACTTTGAAAGCTACTGTCAATGGCCTGGATGAATTGTGGAATAGCACACTGACTTTGGCTATTGAAATGGCTGCACCCAAGCATTCACTCCCACCTCAGCTACAGCACAAATCCTCATGGTATATAGGGGACCCAAGGTAGACAAAGTGGGAGTGTAAGCAGTTAAGACTGCAAGTGGTGCTTGACTCACACTAAAGCTAACAGTTTGTACCATTGCTTTTGAAAGACTATAGCATAGATGGGGTGGCAGCAAGAAAGGCTTCTCTCTCTGCCACTGTATCATTTGCGAAGTCGTGTTCAGCAGAGCTGTTCCGAGCAGCAAACAGCTTGGTGTATCCAGGTATTCTCTGCTTGGAGCTTGAATTAACTACTGCCTGCTGTGACGATTTTGCTTCTACTTTGCAGACAAAATGACTCACATTCACCATGGCTTGGGGGCTGCTAGCTTGACTGCCAAATCAGAGTTTGGAGTTGTTGAAGCTCAGACTTATCTTTTTCATTTGGATCAGTTTCAGTTGGTGTCACCCACTGATGGGAAGGATGTGCTTGGGGTGATATACATTGTCCAGCCTTTGCTTAAGAAACCATCACTTGATGTGGACTCCCCAGCCTGTTATTGCCCTGTCTCTAACCTCCCCATTTTAGGGAAGATGTTCATCTAACAGCTTCCAGTGTTCCCGACACTATGAGATTCCTGGATCCATGTCAGTTCAGCTTTTGTCCTGGGAATAGTACTGTGCTTGTGGGCATGGTCAACAATCTATATCTGGAGAGCGACAGGGGAAATTGTATCATGTTGATCATGTTAGATCTTTCAGTGTCCTTATTTTTATCCCACTCTTGAAAGCAAGACTAACACCACAGGTAAATTTTCAGCAATTTTATACTGCAGTTGAAATAGCCATGTTTTCTTTTTATGTGGACTGACATAAGTATATTTTTAATTATGAAATCTCTAACTCTCAGGAGTAGGGAACTGTAACAGGGCTGAGCCCTGTTAGGTTGAGTCCTTACAAGATCTCTACCCAGGAACCAGTCCACACAGTACTTTCTGCTTTATAGTGCAGTTTATTCAGTGTCCAAAATCTCTCTCCACCGCATATACACAAACACCAGTCCCTTCCCTCTTACTGCTTTTCTCAATTGAGACCTTCCCAACCTTGCCAGCTAGCTTCCAGGGTACGTTCTTTCCTCTAAGCCTCCTCTGTGCAAAGCCCTTTGGCTGGCTGGCTGGCTGCCTCTCCCTGGTGGTTTTCCCCTTGAGCTCCTCAGCTCACCCTTTTTTTGGCTGAGGTCCCGCTGGCTTCCACAGCTATGCCCAGTTGGAGCCACTCAGCTGATATTATTAAACCTCCACACTTGGTTCCCAAGGGCCAAAGGCTTGCTGGCTCTGAGGGCTGCACCCTGCAGCAACTTACCCTAGCCCCATGGGTCAGGTCCTGCAAGGACTTGAGTGACTATCACAGAAACCTTCTCACCCTGCCCTACCCCACCCCCCGCAGGTCCACTTTGAAAATGAACGCATGCTCCAATGACAGCAAAGACGTTGGGGGCAGGTGTTCTTGAGGGGTGTGCTCAGGAAGAGAAGGGATTTGTGCCATGGATCTGTCCCTTATCCTTTTGTGCATGTCCTCATCTGTGCTCCCTTAGCCTGAGCTTAGTTTTTCAGTACTTGGGGACAGGAACTAAATCCAAAGGCCTACATATTTGGCTCCCAGATCTCAGGTTCCCCACCCCTGCATAAAATAATAAAATCACCAGAGATTGTATGTACTAAAATTTACATAGATTGTTTGAGAAACAAACTAGCAACCCAAATAGAAAGAGCTGCATAAAAAGAAGACAGCAAGAACCTGAAGAAAGTAAAAAATCCAATTGTATTTTTCTTGATTGAAATGGGTTTTGGGAAGGACAAGTGGAATAATTCTATCATCAACAGGAAACACCACCTGCTGGCTGCAATCCTCAAGCTACACACTCCAACATAGTCCCACTCCCAATGATTTCAATGGAACTTCTCTGGAGTAAGAACATGTGAATCATGGCTGCTGTCTCCTGGAGAGTGCTACTCACAAATTCCAAACAAACCAATTCCTATTCTTGTTAAAGTTTTCATCACAAACCTTAGCACAAGTGTGACACTTTGCTATGTCAAGTGCAGTGCAATGTTTAATTTATTTCTGTTGTGCAGAGCCAAATCTAAATCATATGGAGTCAAATGGCGAGATGAAAGGCTACCTCCTCAGGTGACATAAATTAACACAGCTCTACTGATTTAGAGTTATGTCAGTTTACGCCAGGACAGGATCCAGCCCACTGAACGTATTGTTACTTAAGGCTATTAATGCTTTTCTACAGGAGGGCAAAGTGCCAGTATCTCATAAAGAAGCAGTTGTTAGGATCTTGCTCGTGAAAGCATAGTTGTTACATTGATAAGCTTAACTATTTCTCTGCTCTTAACCTGCCTTTTGTGGTAAAATTATTGAGAAGATGTTCAGTGTTTATATAAGATTGCAGGGAAAGAGTGAGAATTGGGTTTGTCATGGTATCAGTAATGTAGATAGTGATTATTTACATCATGCTATAAGTGTTCCAAGGGACTTACAATCATTAGCTTGTTACTCTCACAACAGTCCTCAGAGGTACGTAGACAGGATTCGCCTGCTTGTCTCTCTTTCTGAGCCGGTGAGTGCACTTTCACAGCCCTGAGCTCCCTTCCCCACTACAAATACCAATCTGGCAAGTAGTTTTTTTGTGTCTGGCTAATATATATATATTAGCCCTAGCAGGCTTACAATCCAAGAGAGACATGGGGGAATGGAACAGAGAGATCGAGGAGGACAAGGATGGTCGTTAAGAGAAGGTCGTTTGTTAAGAGAAGGTTAGTTATTTTAGCAAGAGCAGTCTCAGTAGACTGTAGCGGGCAGAAGTCAGATTGGAGAGGGTTAAGGGAGGAGTTGGCGGAGAGGAAGTCAAGACAACAGGTGTACACAGCATGTTCCAGGAGCTTAAAGACAGAGGGAGGAGAAAGATGGGACGGTAATTAGAGGGTTCGGAAGGATGAAGGGTAGGCTTCTTGAGGATAGAAGAAACAGCGGCATATCTGAAGGCAGAGGGAAAGGAACTGGTAGAGAGGGAGAGATGACACCTAAGTTCTTTACCTGGTCCCCCTCAGGTCGCTGCATGTGGATGGAGGCAAGGGTATCCTCAAATCAGCTGCCCCTCCCCACCGATATCATCTCAGTCTTCACCAGACTGAGCACAAAGTAGCGCCAATGCATCCAGCTGGCTATATCATTCAAGCATTCCTCCAAGGTAGAGGCCAAGTTGGCTGGACTCACAGGGCAAGAGATATACAATTATGTATCATCAGCATACTGATAATACTCAACCCTGTGCTTGGTCATAGCATCCCTGAAGGGTTGCATGTACACATTCAACAACATGGGCGAGAGAATAGAACCTTGAGGAACACTGCAATTCAGGCCTCCTGGGGATGATGTATATCTGCCACTCCCCCAGGTATGACTGAAACCACTGACCAGCAGTTCCCATCACGCCAGCAACATCCCTCAGCTGCCGAATAAACAACCCATGGTCAATTTATTTTATTTTATTTATTTATTTGCATTTATATCCCACCCCTCCTGAAACAGCTCGGGGTGGCTAACAATTGCACTGAATGCTCCCATAAGGTCCAGCACAATCAAAATGGCCAGCTGTCCTTGATCTAAAATCATCAGTACCCTGACAAATCCACTCTCTGTCTGGAAGAAAGGTCAGAACCCACACTGGAATTTCCCCAAAATATTTTGGGGGTGTCCAGGTGCCTTTGCAAAGCAGTTTGGAGACTGAGTGATAAATAGCAAGCACTCAAATGTCAAGAGATGGTTTCTTGAGGAGGGGCGGACCTTTAGATCTATAGAAAGCCTTTGTCATTGAGATTAACCATTTAGGAAAAAGGTTCCTAAGTTGTGAGTTTCAAAAACCCAACCAATATTTAGTATAATTTTTGTGTCTCCTCTGCTGTCTGGGATCGTGGAATATTTAAGTCTCCAAATGGTGTAGTGCAGACAAAAAAATTGGGAACCACTTTAGATCCCTCATTGCTCCCTACTTCAGTGGCCAGAAATATCACTGTTATTTAAGTTTCAGGTGATTGATGCCAACAATTATTTCTTATGTGGTTTTGCCAAAGTTATCTGGACTACTGTTATTTGGATTACAATAATGAGTAGGACATGCAACCAAAATCAGGGTGTCAAAAGGCTGGGCAGTATACTCTCTGCGTTTTGTTGCGTATGGCTTTGTTTGGAAATTACTTGAACAGAAAGATCAAGAAAGAGGGAAGGGATATTGAAAGAATATCAAGGCTTACAGAGGACCAATTAGCTTCAGTGCAGTTGGCTTCAAAAAAGGATTGGACAAGATCATGTCAGAGAGGGCCATCAATGGCTGTGAATCAAGTTGGTCAGAGGATGACAACAGGAAGCTGGGAGTGAACAACAGGGAATGGCCCACTTCAAAGATGACCTGTTTCTCTGCACTTCTTCTGAAGTGTCCAGTGCCAGTAAGGCATTTTTAGTGGACCGCGTTTGACTCTAAAAGTTTTCTCCTCCATTGCTCATGGAAGCCTGATGATTACTATTCTACAAGGCCTAGCAGGCATAATGCCAAGCAGGAATTTAGCAGTAAGAGTAAGGCAGGAAAAGAAGTAGACAACTGTTCTTTAATGAAGTTTAACATAAAGTGTTACAGTATTTACCCAGTAAAGCTGCCCAATGAAGAGTTGTTCGAAATAAATTGTCATAAGATGTCACGTTGCAGCCTTCATAAGAGGTCAGAAGATCAACCACTGCCACATTCCCATCAGCGACTGCAAAATGAAGGGGAGTTCGTCCTTCATAGTCCTGCCAGTTCAGCAGAGATTCTGTGGGAGCGGCATCCTATTTGAAAAGAGTAATCATGCATATAAAATATGAAAGAAAACTATATCCTATAATGTGAATAGATCCTTGAAGGATCATGGGGATGAAAGGGACATCAAGGATCACTGAGCCCATTCCTCTGCACCAAGACATGATTCATTGTACCTAAACTACTGCAACAGATGAACTGAAAGAATTCAGCCTATGATCAAATTTGCCACAAGCAAAGAGCAGGAACAACCCAAGCAAAAAATAAAGTGAATTACTAAGTTCTACTAAACTAACTAGCAGTACCCCATGCTGCAGATGAAGGGAAAAGACTGTCATAATTGCAAGCCAACCTGACCTAGGGGAAAATTCCTTCCCAACCCCAAATATGGTGATCATTTAGACCTTTAGTGTGTGAGCAGGACTCACCAGTCACTAGCCCCAAGATAAATTTTCCGTACCAGCAGTTCCCAAGCTGTAGGTCACATCCCCCAAGTGGGGTCACACTATCTGAAGAAGCAGCCAGATCAAATACCAGTAGGGGAAACAAGGGTTTCTCCTGAGCTTCTGCTGCTACTTCCACAACAGTCAAAACTACATCCTGGAACCTGTTTGCAACTCCATGGTCAAGACCTCTGCTTTAGATCACAACATTATTGCTTTTGAGATTCTTATAATCTTCAACATTTCACAGTTGGTTAGATGCACTGTGAAGTAAGGTTTCCTTTACTTTATGAAAAATCCACCATTGGCCATGCCACAGAACAAACCACTAGAGGATGTGTGTGATTCATCAAGCTTTCTATTCCTATGGAAAAAAATATCTGCGCCAGTAATAGAAAAGGGCAGGCAGTGAGAAAGGATTAGAAATACTTACCAGAATACATTTGACAGTGTGAACTGCTTTGGGGTCCTTGTTGTTAGCTGCCCAATGGAGTGGAATTTTCCCCTCAATATCAGGGATCCCAATGTTAGAATCATGTTTGATGAGAAGCTTCACATGTTCTGGATTATTGTAGTAGGCACTCCAGTGAAGAGCAGTTTGCTGAGTAAATACAAGAGTTATTTTGCAAAAACATTAAAAAAAAAAGGAATATTATTTTTGCTAATTAAAAAAAATTAGTCCACACACGCCCTCCACCCACCCACCCCAAAGCCCTCCCCCACTTCCCTCAAGTTGCAGATCCTTCCCCCTCCTCCTCTTACCCCAAATCCTTCCCCCTGCATCTCATCTCCCACCCCTTCTCCTCTTCCTCCTTCCCAGGCCCCAAAGCCTTCCCAAGGCCCAAATCTTTCCTCCTCTTCCTCTTTCCCTCTCCCAAGCCCAGGAACCTTCCCCCAGATTTCAAGCAGCTCCTTCCCAAGTACACAGAGGGGGGAGTCCCAGCGCACTCCCTCTCTCCCAGGACTCCCCAGAGCTCTCCTCCCACACGGATCCCACTTGTCTGCTGGTACTGCTGGTACTTATTAATGAATTATTTATTAATTATTATTATTATAATAATTATTATAGTAAGCATTTATATAGTGCCAGCGATGTACCTGGCGCTTTACAAAGAATAAGATAGATGCTGTCCCTGCCCGAGAGCTTACAATCTAAAGACAGGGGGAGGGGAGACAGGGAAGAGGGAACAGAGGGAGAGACAAGGGATGTGACATTCATGAGGATGCGGGAACTCGGGTACACGTTCTTGGCTTGATTGCAGTAAGTTGGGAGTTTAGAGATAACAAGTGGGGGATAATCCTGGGTGGGGATGGTTATTTATTTATGTTATTTATTTATTTATATTTATATGCCACCCCCCCATGCCTACGGCATCTCGGGGCGGCTTCCAACACAATATAAAAACAATTTTTAAACATAAAAAAAAAAAAAATCTTAGCAGGAGTTAGGAAGGGCGGAGCGGAAGAGGTGGGTTTTGAGGAGGGACTTGGAAGGTGTGCAGCCACTACTTCTCCTCATCATCAGGAAGTTGGGGGTTGGGTAGGGACAGCACTAGGCTGTCTCTACTCCTGTCCCTTCTTCTTTCCCGTTGGCCTCGGCATACTGAGAGTAGGTTTCTACTCCCAGCACCTCGAAGCCATAAACCTTAGCCGCTCCCCTGCTCTTCACTGCAGCTGTGCCACCAGCTCATCGGCACAGTGAGGGCTAACTCTCCCCTTTCCATCCCAGCTCCAATCAGGAAGTGGCAGAACTGATTCTCAGCGCTGCTGCTTCTGTGCAATTTTTAAAATGCATGCAGTAGCAGCAACTGGATCATTGGAAGGACACTGCCCCCACAGACCAGCTGCCCCTCAGCAATGCAAAAGGCTGAGTTTTACCCAAGAGATGTTATCTTCAACAGGAGCAGGTTTGGGCATATGAGACTAAGGCCTTGCATTCACAGACGCTTATCTGTGAAGTAAACAAAATTGACTCCAAAGTGAAATTTTCTTTGTGTTCATAGAAACACTTCCCTATATAGTAGTTTTGTGTGTAGTTTTTAACACCTGGTTGTCACTGGAATTCTAACTTTTCTCCAGATTATATGTGCAGGTATTGTTTTTGTGTATACCTGCCTGGAATGAAGTTCACATTCACTTGGCATTACATTAATTCACTTCTATGAAAGTAATTTCCCATGATATCCCCTAGTGAAGTCCATTATCGCTGCATTACTACTATTCATGTATACACTTATTGAGTGGGGGGAGTGGGAGTATAAACAGCCTGAAAATGCTATTATTTACCACCAAAGAGTGTTATATAGAGAAATATAGGAAATGGGCATGGAAAACCAGGAGAGCTTAATGGAAGCATTATTGTATTATGTATAGCATTTGCAACCAAATACACATAAAAATACATATATTAATGTGGGATCATTAAATGTCATACATACAGAGTTTAGAAGCTAATTTAAGAAGTTAAGAATGTTTTCAAGTATGGAGATAACATATCCACCTGTTGTGTGAATTGATATTGTATTAAAACTGTCACAAGAACTGCCACTAGTAATACCTCACCTTGTTCCTATCCTGTGTGTCCACCTCTCCTGGTGCCATGTATTTTAGTAACAAAGCTAAGCACTTTGGACTCTTGTGATGGGTAGTTAAGTGTAAAGGCGTAATTTCTTCTAAATCCTTCTTCATCCAGTCTGCTCTACGAGCAAGTAAAAGTTTCATGAAGCGATAATTTCCCTGAGTGTTTTAAAAAAGAAAAGTCAAAAGTTAATTATACCAAGTCAAGTATTATCTTTTGGTTCAACAAGAGAGAGTCATAGTGATAATGTGGTGACTGATGGCATTACAAGCCTAGAGACGGACAACTCCAGCTGTATGTATCGTAACTGGCATGCCAGTTGTCCATTTGTGCCCCTTGAGTTTACTGCCAGCCAAATCTATTGCAATGTTACATCGCACACAAGGTGGCCAACAACAGACATGATGAAGGGATGCATGATTAACTGCAGTAAATTTTGCTGATGACATCTCATTTCTTTCCTATATATCTTCTCCTTTTCTTTCTAACTTTGGTAACACACTTTCTGAGGTAATAAATTTACAAAGAACCTAAACTGCAAGTGATGATGTGGCTTCTCTCTTTGACATTGGCAAAGCTACTTCCTTATGCCAGACTATTGTTTTTATTTGTTTGATACACAGAGTGTGTTGTTAGGTCTTCAGTTTTTGTAATGTTCATAAAAACAAACGTTATATTAAAATCCTCTAGTCTCACAATTTTTTTTTAATTGTAAAAGCATTTTGCATTGTTTGTATGTATGGTTACTTTTACATTATTTGAGGCCAACAACATGGTTTCGGAGGATGAGTGTGGCTTTTAAAAAACTGAGCTTCTTTTAAAAGTTATCAATTAATGACAACTAATTTCAAGGGACTAGTGCTGCTGCTGAAGGTATTTTTGCTTTTCACATTGTTTGCCATAATCAAAGTTGGAGGTGGGGGAGAATAAAAAACAGAATCCACACAGAACTGGGCTATCGGACACTAGGCTTGTGTCTGTGAATGTAGTTGGGCCAATTGCAGGGTACCCTGCACTTACTCCATGGCAAGCATTTTATGAGAACATCTCCTTACATAAATGGAGTCTGTGAGATTGTTCACATGAGGTAGTTACTCCTGCTAACTGCAAGAGTATTCACACATAGCTCAGCAATGTGCATCTTAATGCAGATAATCTGCATATTACCACTATTAAATGGAGTTAACTAATCATGAGTAAGTCCTCCCTGCATTCCTAGAACAAAGGTGAATTGCATGTACACTCACAGTAGTGTATCCAAGGATAATGTTTCTGCCTCCTAAGAACAGAGTCTGTTTTGTTCTAGAGCAGTACTTTCCAAAGTTTGGCTGTATGACCCCATTTTGAGATTTAAATATAATCCCATGACCATAAACCACCACCACACATGCAAAGGATATAAAATAGCAATGGGATCGTGATCTTATCTCCCAGTTGCATAATCTCACTTAGTACCCTGAACCACAACTCAGGAGCCTCTTACCCGGAGAACTCTGGGATAGTCACATGTTGTAAGTAGCAGCAGTGCTAGCCTTGAATTACATACTGGGTGTTTTCAGATGTTTCAAGATCACAGTCAACCACAGTGAACCACACACAACCCCGCGGCGGGGCCAAAGGGTCCTGAACGTCTGTTCGGCGGTCGCCAGATATTCACCACAGACAATTCCCAGAAGGGGACAAAATTAACCACCCTTCCGGAAGTCCGGCCTGGACCATCTCCGAAAGGGTGGTCAAAGCAATTCCCATGGGGAAACAACAAAACATAACGTCTGAATGGCAACCACCGGCCGGAATCAAGCAAAACGATTCCCAACCGGGGACAACGCACACAGCATCGCTGCCAGGCAACGAGCAACAACACAGGCTGGGGAGGGAGATTTAAAGGGCACACAGCAGCAGGAGGACGTGGCGGGATGGAGCGAGGCAGAAGGGAGATGAGAGCGGAGGACGAGCGAGCAAGGGAGAGGAGGAGGCGGCGCAGGTGGAGGGGGTGGCTGTGCTGCACATAGAGGCGGTGGAGGGAGAGCAGCAGCAGCAACAGCCGGGACAGGGTGCACCGGAGACGACAACTGGCCTGGGGGATGAGGCACCCCAGAAACGGGTAAGGGGAGTGAGGGGGGGGCCCGGCAGGAGGGGGAAAAGGGGGAGGGTCGTGGGGATGAGGCAACCCGGCAACCAACCGCCCCCCCTTACTACCCACAGACACGGAAACGGGCCCGGGAGCCCGAGCTCCTGGAGGAGACAGGAGGAGGATCAGGAGGAGGACCAGGACCAGGAGGGCCCATGTGGGAGACGGCCGTACCACCGAAGGGGGCAATGGGGGCACAGGGAAACCCAGGACTTCATCAGGCTCTGGGGGACCCTGGAGCACCAGCTGGAGCTAGTGGTCAACCAGCGGAACGATCACGTCTTCCAGGACATTGTGCGGAAGGCGGCGGGGCACCATAGGACAGTGGCCCAGTGCCGCTCCATGGTCAAGGAGCTCAAGAGGGGATATAATACCATTAAGGACAACAACCGGCGGTCCAGCCACGGAGCCCGGACCGCCCCCTACTATGACGCCCTGGACCGCATCCTCCATTGTCACCCCGTGCTTTGTGGGGAGCGCAATGGTTCAGGGCAGGGAACGGGCCGAGGTACCCCCCCCCTCCCCGCGAGAAGGCACTGGCTCCGGGGGCCCTGCCCCCTAAGAGGAACACCCCGGGACCTCGGGGACTGCCAGGCCCCCCTCGCGCACCAGCCCCGGGAGCCCCCACCCAATGTCAGACATGGTGGGAACCCGAGGCCGCCACACAGGTTGCACCCAGCCAGGGGACACAGGGGGACCGCAGCAACACAGAGGGGCCGGCATCGGAGGGATCAGACACCAACACTGAGGGTAAGCAAGCGGGTGGGAGGGGGGAGGCCGACTGGATGGAACGGGCCGAGAGGGGAAGGGGGGCACACCGGCAACCCCGAGCAGTCATGGCACGCCCCGGCACCCAGGATAGGCAGGCGAGGGGGATGGCGGCGAGCAGCCCCAGGAGCAGCCAGAGGTCCCAGGTGAGGTCTCCTGAGGAATGGGAGGAGAGGGAGCCAGGGGAGCTGCGCGGTGTGGGGGAAACGCACCTGCTGGCCTCCGGGGGGGAGGACCCCCCCCCGGCTGCACCACGGGATGGGGGGGCGGGAGCCCAGGGCGCCTAACCAACCTCTGCCTTGCACCCCACCAGGGAAACCCACTGGGTCCCAGCAAGCCAGCCCTATGCCCCCGGCACAGCGGATGAGAGAGCACCGTGCACGGGTATGGCGCCGGAAGGAGAAGCAGGCAGAGGCCATTGTCTGCAGGACCACCAAGCACGGCGAGCGGATGATAGTGGCCATCGACTGCATGGAGGCGGCCACCAAAAGGGCCGTGCAGCAAGCAGAAGCCAGGAATCGGAGGCTTCAGGCAGAGGTGCACCTTGAATGGAGGCGGGAGCGCCGGGAGCACAGCAGGAAGGTGGAGGCGTTTGGGCGGCTGGAACAGACCATCGATCAGATGGTGAGGGAGAACTCTGCCAAGATGGTCTGGTCCCATGACATTGACACCTTGCTGCTCCTGCACGCAGGGACCATGAACGCATACGTGATGGCTGCTTCCCCGCCAGGCAACGTGCCTGCCCTGGCCCCGATGCCGGGCCCCTCAGCACCCCCACTGCCTCTGCCATCGCCCCAGCCGCTGGCATGCCCGCTGGGCCCGCGCATCTGCCTACCGGTCCCTGTAGGAGCAGCCGCCCAGGGGGGCCCCCCCGGCCCCGGGTTCGCTCGCCCTCCCAACAATGTCTGCCCCTCAGGACACCGAGGCGTCCCGGGACACGGACAGCAGAGGGGAGGGGAGCTCCCAGAGCTCCGCGGTGGCCACAGGGCGGCCGAGAGGGGGGAAGGGGGCAAGCGGCCTGAGGGAGGGGGGGAACGGCACTAGGAAGTGGGTGGTGGTGGTGTGAACTGTAGGCAGTAAGCACAATAAATTCCTGGGCACCACAGTTGCAGTCCTGTCTCTGTTCATGGGCCCGGGGCTTGGGGCAGGTGGGTATCTAGGGGCGCACCCTGAGTCTGGTGGGGGCCCCAGGGTGGTGGAAACAGTGGTGCGCAGCCTCACGCCTTGGCCTCCCCGCTGATGCGCATAGCCAGGGCAGCTCGGATATGCTTTGCGTACCAGTACTCCCGCGGGTTCTCAGCATTTACATAGAGAGGCACAGGGCTGGGAGGGCGCCAGACCTTGGGGTAGGCAAGGGCAGCCCCATCGGTCTTGCACACGTTTTGCAGCATACAGCAGGCCCTGATCACAAGGGCCGAGGTCTCCACCGTGTAGTCCAGGAGGCCCGCGAGGCACCTCCAGCGCTGCTTGAGGACCCCAAAGGTCCTCTCAACCACAGTGCTGCTTGCACACAGGCGGGAATTCTACAGCGCCTCCACAGGGTTCCTGGCGACTGGGTCTGCCTTCATCAGCCACCGGGTGAGGGGATACGCCAGGTCCCCCAGGATGCAGGGGGGCATCAGCACCCCCTCGATCCGGGTCATCCTCATGTCTGCAAAGTCCCTGCGGTACATCCAGGCATAGAAGGGAGAGATGGTCATGATCCAGGCATCGTGGCTGCGCCCAGAGTGGCCATTGTATATGTCTATGAACTGTCCCCGGTGGT
This sequence comes from Sphenodon punctatus, assembly GCA_003113815.1. Lineage (NCBI taxonomy): Eukaryota > Metazoa > Chordata > Lepidosauria > Sphenodontia > Sphenodontidae > Sphenodon > Sphenodon punctatus. The sequence continues at coordinate 1,067,122 of QEPC01000931.1, read as the reverse complement.
CCACGACCGCTTGCAGCTGTAGGGAGTGGTACCCATGTCGGTTGACATATTCCGCGGCCTCCCCATCGGATGGGCAGAGGATTTCAATGTGGGTGCCGTCCACGGCGCCCATGCAGTTGGGGAACCCCCCAGCTGCGAAGCCGCCCATCATGGCCTCCTCATCCACCAGCTGGATCGCTCGGTTCAGGAGCACGCCCTCCACTGCCTCGCAGATGTCCTGCAGGATCCCTGCGACGGTGCTCACCCTGACGCCGAAGTGTTGAGAGATGGACCGGCAGGAGTCGGGTGTTGCAAGGGCCCAGACCCCGATGGCCACCCGCTGAACCATTGGAATGGGGGCCCGCATGGGGGTTTGCTGCCGCTCCAGCCAGGGCGTTAGCAACTCCGTGAGGCGCAGGAGGCTGCGCCTGTCCATCTGAAAGTGCGCTCTCCAGGCAGCCTCGTCCCACTGAGCTAGCGTCCTGGACTACCACCCCTGTGTACGCTCCGTGACCCATAACCACCGGGCAATGGGCATAGCGAGCTGGACAGCGTAGCCCATGGTCTCCCTCAGAACCAGGAGCCGGTCGGCCGCCTCGCGGAGTGCAGCAGCATACTCCCAGGCGCGGAGGAGGACCTGTCGGGTTACTCCGGACACCCGCTGGGCCCTGAGCCGGACCAGGGAGTACCTGCGCCCGTGGTGGGCTCTCCGGGCTGTAGCAGCACTCCTGGCCATGCACACCCGCAGCTGGGCAGCCAGGTGCACCTCTGCTGTCTGGATGCACAAGAGGTCGGTGTGCGAGCGGTACCACTCTGCGCAGACTGCTAAGTGCATCCCGCAGGCGCCCAGCTGTCCCAGCTCCATGGTGAATGGTGTCCCGGGTGGGTTGGAGCCACACCCATTATAGACTGGGGCATGTGCGGCCCCACCCTCAGGTTGTGACCTGGCGGGGGGCCGGGATCACCTCTCCCCCCCCCGGCTGGCTAGCCTGGCTCCTGCAGGGTGACCAGGGTGGGGAGGCAGGGGGGACCCCATTGAGCACACCTGAGGTCCCTGCTCGGGGCCTGGGGCATGGTCCAGCCAGCACCTGGGCGTGCGTGCAGCAGCTGCATTCCTGCTGTCATCACTTCCCACCTCTGTGTGTTGGCTGCCTGTTGTCCTCGCTGTCCTGATTAGTGTGTAGGCTGTCCTGTATGTGCGCTTGGTTCAGGCAGCTGTGTTGGGTCCACACCCCGCGTCTGGCTCCTTTGTCGTGCCATGTTGCGGCCTGTGGCCTTATCGCTTTGTCTTGAAGCTCCCCTGCTTCCCCTCCCGTTCCTCCAGGGATTGTGGGGCCCCTCTTTCCTTGCAGTTAGTTTCCTCCGCTTGCTGGACGATGGCTGGCAGCACTTCCCCGGGGTTCGCAGGCCCCACTTCCCCTGGCGCCCCCCATAGCTGGATCTTCCGTGACACCATGGCCCTGTGTGACTTGTGGCATTCCCCGGCCGTGCAATTGTTCCTGAGCTGCCCGGACAGCCTCACAGGTGCCTATGCAAGTCTGAGCTCCGGCCTGCGCTACTTTGGCTATGATGCGAGCCCGCGACTGCCGGCTGCGTGCGGAGATGCTGAGCCTGCGTCCCCTTCCTGATGGGTGCATCCCAGAGATGAGGTGCTCGCATGTGGGGTGGTCGGCTGCGGAGACCATGTCTGCTCTCTCTGTGTGCAGGCCACCCGACCCCGGGCCCCGTTGTGGCCCCCTGAAGTTGGCTG